>JADLZK010009133.1:0-100131 GCA_015847255.1 Hyparrhenia diplandra | reverse complement strand
AACAAACACCATGAGCAGCTGTTAGGCACAATGGCTACAAAGACCGCATAGCCAGCATAGTCCGGATAATAAATAACCGATTCTAGACATCATGTTCCTAGAACTAGAAATAGGAGTGACAGACATACAACATAACCATTAATACTGTGGTACTTCCCATTAGTGAGTTCAGCATTGACTTAGTGCAATAATATATAGTAGTTAAGTGATAGTTGTTTTATCGTCATGTGGAGCCTTCTGTCACTCCGAGTTGAAACCTGCACAAATATAACAACCACGGCAAGTTTGGAAGACTTCAATAGCGATATGAGAAACAATACAAGTATCTATGTAGGAAAGGGAATTCAATGCATAAGGATTTAGTTCACCAATTGCATCATAAGCTAATAGTTAGATGCTTTATTTGAATGGAACAAGAAATGAAAACTAATATAATTACTGAAGAATGAGTTTATAAAACCTTTCATTCTTTCAGAGAATATATTATTAAAACAAAATTGTAGAGGTACTATGCCAAAAACATTTTCTAGCTAATTGACTGATATTCTCTCTTATTTGGAAATGAGTCTCTAAATACCTTTATTAGGTACTTTTATGAGAAAAATGAATAAACAAGTTGTAATACCTCAATTGTCTATAAAAGGACGAAAGTATTCATGATATAAAAGGTAAATTGTATACACATTTGTTAGTGTTTTTCTTACTTGCATCTTTCTAGCATATTTTGCCACATGTGAAGGTAAAGCATTCGAAAATTTAACAAGCAAGGTTGCAAGAGTAGAGTAGCTATGACTTCCAAGTTAAAGAATAGAAATGTAGACAACAATAAGTGTTGGTCGTTATCTTACATATATTGAGTGTGCTCAGAAATTTCAGAACGTTTTGAACCCCTTCATCGATAACATGGCATTTAACCTTGACTGTCTTAAGGCATTGAGTTCTCATAGTTGATTCACCAGTTGCTTCAAGGCGTCCTTCCAATACAATGTCATATTCAAGCTCAACCTGCAGCAATAATAAACGAAGTACCAAGGTCAATAAACAATAAACAATACTTTATGTGAACCTGAAATGCTATAGTTATCCATTTAGAAGTTTTCTACCTTTTTGGAAAATAGGACAGTGAGGTTCTCTAGAACTGGCGCATGTTCAAGAATACAAGCTAGTGCAGGGCAATCTGTAGGTTCACACCAATAACCATTGAGAACTAGAGCCTTCAAGTTGGAAAATGTTGGGCACAACCTCAGATCCCTTCTAAAAATATACTGGACAGATTGAAAACAAAAAAAAGAAAACACAGTAAAAATGGCTGATTTATCTGGACAAAGGTACAAAGGTGGACATGAACCTATTTAATTTACTTAAGATACTCAGATGTTAGAATGCAAGAGTGTCAATTCGTCAATATATCAGCACACACGAATAGGACTGGATCCCATATTTTCTTATCAAATGGTGAATAATCGATGCGATTGAAAAATGCATATTATAAGGTTAAGGTCAAGTGTACGTTGAGTGATGAGCTAACAGCACTAGATGTTTAGCTTGTGATAAACCTTCAAGAAGCACGCACCCCTTTGTATTGGGTCCAGGATAATCTTCTGTATCTTCAATGTCGCTGTCAATGTCAATAGCTGAAATATAGCTAGGCCGCTTAACGTGATAACAACCCATGGGATGATCACAGGAGCAGTTGTTGTCCCAATATGAGTCAACCCTGACATATGCCTCCACCAACTCTGGCATGCTCTCTAGAAGGGGAGCCCTGAATGCCCCGACATCCAACCACAGCGAAACGAGACACGGAGCACTAATTTTAAAGAATCGACTACCTTTCTTGGAGTCGCATTCTGTGATGACCAGGCGTTTAAGTGATGGGGACACAATCTTCTCCAGACCATGCAACAAGCAGGACCTAATCTCCAGATCTTCCAACGCAGGATAGCCATCCAGGTTGAGGCAACTAAAGTCAAACCTTAGGCCACTGAGCTCTAGGCTCATCAAATGCGGCGAGATGAGGGGACTATTGCTCATCTGGAACGCAACAAATCTCTTGTCCACATTGAGGACCCGAAGCGTCTGGACTTTTTTTTTCCACAACGGTAAAACCAAATTTCATTACGATTGTAACAAAATTATAGAGCTTTTGTGTCACCTTAACCCAGTTTTTGTGAAAGTAAAAAGTTACCCACCCCCCAACTAAGAACGCCCAGGGAACTTAATTGGGGGGCAACCTTACAGAACGAAGATCAGTTCACAGCACTACTAAACGCATACAGAAAGAGAAGAGCTAATAGCACAAGCTAAAAGACACGCTATCATCAAAATGAGAGCTTGACGTTGCCAGAATCTAAACAGTAACGACACTGCATCCACGCCTCTTCTCTTCTTGTCACCCTTCTTGTCTTCTGACACCAATATTCATCAGCTTGCATAGGGAATCAGCTGCTTGTCTTGGCCCTCTGCTTGCTGCTGGTACTTGTGGAAGATTAGCGCCGTTTTCTTGATCACCTCGGCCCCATTGGTGACCTGTTGCTTCATATCTTCCTTGAGAAGACCTGTCCAGTATGTAATAAAGGAACAAATTAGGCAGACAATCTCAGTAGGAGATTGCAATCTTTTCTTTTCAAAGTACACCAAGTTCCTGGTGCGCCAAATTGCCCAGCAAACCGCTGCCAAGCCGACCATATGCATGCTTTGACAGAACGGTAGAATGGTATGGACCCAATTCTAGTATTTCTCAAAGTTGGCAGGTCTATATGCAACACCAAAAGAATGTGCTAATAAGCTCCACAAATATTTTGCCCATGCACACTCAAAGAACAGGTGACTAATGGATTCCTTTTCATTGCAGAACACACAATTAGGATCTCCTCTCCACTTCCTTCTAATAAGGTTGTCCCTTGTGAGTATAGCATTGTTATTTATCAACCACATAAAAATCTTAATCTTGAGGGGTAGTTTGGCCCGCCATATCAATTTATGACTCTCCCCATATTCATACCTACTCAGGTGTTTATAAACTGATTTGACAGAGAAAGCACCAGATTTTTCCCAGCCCCAGATGGGTCTATCATTTCCAGAATTGATGTCACATCTAAACATAATATCACTAAGCCTTCTTAGTTGGATTTAAAGATCTTCATATAACCATCTTCTGAAAGATAATCTCCAGTTTTTCTGTTTAATTTCAGCAACTGAACAATTTTGCTCATTACTGATTTCATATAGTTGTGGGAACTTATCTGCTAAGGAGACATGTCCACACCACTTATCATGCTAGAAGCTTGTGTTTTTCCCATCACCTACACACATAGATCTACCCTTCAGATATATATTTCTAACTTTGAGTAAATCATTCCAGACTGGGAGTTTTTTTTTTTTGCTCAAAGTTGCCACCATTCCTTTTTTAAGATACTTCTTATTCACCAACTCAGCCCAAATTCCTTTGCCTAACTCAGCTTTCCACCACCATTTGCACAGCAAGCTTATATTCATTCTTCTCAAATCTTTGATACCCAATCCACCCTTATTTCTTGTCTTAGTAATAATTGCCCATTTCCACTAGATGATATTTCTTCTTGATGCTGCCACCTTGCCAGAAAAAACATTTCCTAGCTGTGTCCATCTTGTTGATGACTGACACAGGCAGCCAAAACATGGATATGGTATAAATTGGTAAGTTAGATAAGCAAGAATTGATAAGAGTCAATTTCCCTCCAAAATTGAGAGCACTTCCCTTCCACCCATCAAGTCTTTTCAAGATCTTTTCATAGATTGGTAACCAGTCGACTACATGTAATCTAGGCCCTGCCACAGGTACCCCAAGGTACTTAATGGGCCACTTACCAATTGCACAATTGAACATATTTGCATATTCTAAATTCTTGCTATCATCTTGACTCACCATGATCACTTCACTTTTTGCAAAATTGATTTTTAGTCCAGACATATTTTCATAGAGATAAAGCAGCAGTTTCAAGTTAGTGGCTCGATTTTTGTCATCTTGAAGACACAAGATTGTGTCATCTGCATATTGTAATATTGCCACCCCTTTGTCAAAATATTCAGGTACTGGGCCCTTAATCAAGTTGTTTTTCTGGGCTAAAGTAACCATTTTTGCTAAAGAGTCCGCAGCAATGTTGAAAAGGAAAGGGGACAAGGGGTCTCCCTGTCTTACTCCCATTCTTGACTTGAAATAACTTCTAGTCTTAGTATTAACCTTGACACTCACAGTTCCAGTGCTCATAACCTCTTGGATCCACTTACACCACTTCTCCCCAAAACCTCTTTGTTTGAGACATTCATGTAAGAACTTCCAACTAAGTTTGTCGTAGGCTTTCTCAAAATCCAGTTTAAGAATGAGTCCATCTTTTTTCCTGATTTTAGTGTCATGTAAGATCTCATGTAAGGCCATAATCCCATCCATAATGTTACTGTCTTTAATAAAACAAGACTGGCACTTATTAATAATTCGACCCATCACACTTTCCAGTCTCAAGGTCAAAGCCTTGGTAAAAATTTTATAGATCACATTTAACAGACAAATAGGTCTGTACTGCTTAATGTTGTTTGCTTCTTTCACTTTTGGCAAGAGGGAAATCACCCCATAATTGAACCTGCCAATGTCTAATTTGCCATTATGGAAATCATCAAAAAGTAAACACAGGTCACTTTTGATAGTTTCCCAACAATGCCGATAGAATTCAATAGGCAGGTGATCGGTCCTGGTGCTGTATTTTTCTCCATTGAGAACACAACCTTTTTTATTTCCTCTTTTCCAAAGGATTTTTCTAGTTCCTCATTTTCTTGACTGGAAACTAAGTCTTCAGGGTCCCAACAATCAGGGTCCATTTGAAAACTAGAAGGGTCACTAGGACCAAATAGCTCCTTATAAAAATTTGTAGCATGCTCTACCAGTGCCTCATCCCCCTCAATGGGTTGTCCATTATGATTTAGTGAGAAGATAGTGTTCTTTCTTTTTTTTTGCCATTTGCAATTCTATGGAAAAAAGCAAAGTGTTTGAGTCTCCTTGCAACAGCCGGTTGTTATTGGACCTCTTATGCCAATACAACTCCTCTTCTTCCATTAATCTCATCAACTCACTTTGAATAAAAGATTTCCTTCCTAATTTCTCATCACTTAGAGCACCATCCTCTTCCTCCTTCTCCAGCACTTCTAGTTCCTTATTCAGGATTCTTTTATATTTTCTTGTGTGGCCTTTCAAACTTAGCCCCCATCCTTTAAGAAACTTTTTCACCCTGTCTATTTTAATGCACCAAGTTTCTATTGCAGATTTAGAGTTGACCTTTTTGTTCCATATTTCCTTGACTTTTTCCCCAAACTCCTTATGCTTGAGCCATGAGGTCTCAAAACAAAAAGGTCTGGATCCCACATTTTGTTCCAAATCTATTCTCATAATCAAAGGATTATGATTTGACATTTATCTGGGAATTTTCCTCAAATTGCATAAGGGGAAAGCATTTTCCCATTCACTTGAAATGAGCACCCTGTCCAATTTCTCTAAGGTTGGACAGTCTCTATTATTACTCCATGTGAATTTACCACCAGCCAGGGGAAGATCCCCGAGTTCATATGAATTGATAATGAGGTTAAAGACGTAAGTGAAATTGTTATCACCGAATACTTTATTCATTTATGAGCTGTACATCTCAATATATTGAAATCCCCACCAATCAGGGTAGGGTTCTTGGATTTGAAACAATACCTTGAAAGCTCAGCTAAAAAGTCATCTTTGAGGTCATCATGAGCAGGTCCATAGACATTGCCCAGAGACAGATGCTTATTAAGCTGTTTGTCATATACATTTGCAACAATCATGTATTCTCCATTCTCATAACTTTCTACATCAAATCTGTCTTTCCTGACCCCACTTAGCATGCCACCAGACTTACCATTTGAAGGAGTCCAGAACCAACTAAAATCATTGTTACTATCTATCTTTCTAAAGAAACTAGCAGTATAAGATTTTTTCATGGTTTCCTGGATCCCAATGAAATCTGCTTTGTGATCCCAGATTAACTCCTTAATGAAAGTGCTAAGCCCCTTTTTTTCTACCCCTCTGCAATTCCATAAGATTCCTATCATTTAACACCTTTTTTGAGTTTTTTCTTGCCTCTGAGAGTGAGTCCAGGGCTAACCTTAGACTTCTCTCCCTCCTCATTCAAGGAATCATCAAGAAGATAATTCTTCAAAGCTAGAGTTTTCCTCCTATTTTTCCTTGCAGATCTGCCTTTCTTGGGACTAGGGAGCTTGATAAAGGACTCTTCTTCAGAGTCATCAGAGTCCCAATCTAAAACATTATGATCATCTACCTCTCCATTTTCTTTTTCCACATTAGAGCTTGGTACCTCCTCTTCTAGAGTTTTCTCATTCATTTTCATTCTAGCCAATTCTAAATCTTTTAGCAAGTCAATTTTTTTAAAATTTACTGAGTCATTCCTAATCCCCATCTTACTAGCCATGTTAACTAGCTGTGGATTGGATAAAACAGCAAAGGAGTTTTGCAACTCAGTAGGCATACCTTCAACATCAATCTCCTTGTGAGCTTTCTTTGGTTCTTGAGCAATTGTCATCTTCTGAGAAATCCCAGCAACTTTTATCCTCTTGCTTTGTCTGACATCTTGCCATTTATACCATCCATTCTTTTCTTCCTATTTATCAGCCAATACACCTTCATTTGAATCAGATAAGAGAACATCCCATTTCTTATTATCAGCTATGTTCTCCTACTCCTTGATCAGCTCACACCCCATGTCACCCACTGTTTCATTAATCTGAACACCTTTAGCCTCACATATCACCACTTGTGCAATTAATTCAGTTACAATTTCCATAGATTCCACCTTCTCATCATTATTTTGAGTCTTATCAGTTAATTCCTCATCTTGCACACATTCCTCTTGACTAGAAAATCCCAATTCAGGTATATGTCTTGACTACCCTTGATGGGGCTCATTGACACAACTCTTTCTGTTGCAATTTCCTCTTCATTTACTTCCATGATGGTAGATAAAGACTGTTTACTACCACCAGTTCCCATAAAGTCTCCAAACTGAAAATAGCAGTTTTGAGCAGCTTCATTTATGGCTTTTTTTGCTTCACAAACAATCAGAGGATCTTGTTTGTATTGGGTAAAGTTGGATCCATATTCATTGATGATGGTCTTCTGGTTATCTCCCACAGAAATGCAACTAACTTGGCCTATCTGAATAGTTTCAACTCCACCAATTCTCAGCCTGCCAGAGGGGGACACAAGGTCTCCATCAACAAAGTCATCATATTCACTGCTTTTAGTAGATTGAGCTACTTGATTTGTTGATTTCTGGTGATTCACTCCCTCATGTTGTTTACCTTTGGTTGCACTCCCTGCTATGAAGGTTACAATCTTACTTGATGTACCAGCTTCATTCTCTTGCCCTGTTTTCTGTTTTTTTGGAGAAGGTGCTCCCTCCCCTGTATTTCCTCTATCATTCCTAACCCACTGATTCCCTGCCTGATTGGTGTGCCCTTCCAGTACCACCTCCCTTTGAATAACATAATCATAGAAGTGAAAATCCAGCAACCCATCAACTTTAGCAGGTACCTTTGTAACATCTCTGCACCCAATTTTTACTCTAACATAGTCATTTTTATTTAGACTATCCTTATCAACTTCCAAGGGTAGGCCTACTTTTGAGGCTACCATACAGACATTAGCATAGGATCTTTTTTCAGGAGGAATGTTGGAAATTCTAAACCATGCTACATCCAAAACTCCTTTGGAACCATGAGCAGGGTCCCATTTTTCCACCTTAATGACAACATCAGGCAGTGATCTCATTCTCATTTCAATAAAGTGGGTTACATCCTCTAATGCTTTCAGATTTGGAAATCTTAGCTGAAATTTCCCTTCTCCTGCCTTCTTGGCATACCACCTCCAAGTAGATTGCTTTCCTGCTTTTAAGGCAAACTCAGCTTCAATCTGTCTTGCATTTGCTTGTCCTGCAATGACTGTTACCAGAGCTACATTAGTCATGTCTTTAATACCTTCATCAGTGTTGGCACTCTCTATCACATGAAAACCTTGCCCATATACGCAGCTAAGCCATAAAATGGAGCAAAATACTCCCAAGGCATTTTAGCTGTGCACACTCTTGCCACATGACCCTCAGCTTTACATCTTGAGCAAATAACAAGACAAGGACATTGATCAGAAGCATGATCTATTTTGCCACATTTTTGACAGAACAGAGGTCTGTCAATGTGCCCATAAGGGTTCTGTTGCACCGCAGCCCCTCTAACAGAATTGTCCTGGATTTCTTCCCTAGCCGGCTGATTGTTGTTGTTCACAGAAGCATCAACATCAGTTACTGACTTGTTATTTTGTTGACCACCATCATTTCTTCTTATGAGCTGATCATCATTTCTGTTCCTTTGCTCCTGTTGGACTGGACGTTCAGGTTGACGCACCGGTTCCTTGTATTCTCTCTCCCCAAATCCTCCGCTCCCATTGTTGAATCTCCCACCTCTATCACGTCCTCTGGCTCCAAACCCACGATTCCCAGTCCCTGTCCATTGATTCTGGAAGCCACGACCCCTATTGTCCTTGAACCTTGGATTGCGGCCTGTCATGTAGGGTCTACGATTCATCTTGCCAGCAGGCTGCGGAGGAGCCTGTATGACCTGCACAAAAGAGCGTGTATCACCCCCTAGTGTAGACCAACGAACTGAGGATGTTTGTTCTCCACGAAGGGGAGCCCAACCCGGAATACCTTCTCTCGCATCACCGGAGTTGTAAGAGACAACCTCCTCCGCAACACCAACTTCTAAGCTATTCGACCAGAGATGAACAAGTCTAGCGCTCAAATCGGCTTTAGGATGGTCACATACCTCGTGTGGCAGCCTTGTCCTGCGCCCTCCCTGTTCCAATTCCTCCCGAATTCCCCCGTTGATTACTCCTCCAATCCCCTCAGCGATTCTAGAGGAATCACTAGGGTTTGGTTCACCACCGAGCTGAGAAGCCGCGCCGCCAACGAGATTGATAGGGAAAGGGGGAATAGAGACAGGGATAAACTCTGGGGTCTGGTCCTTCGAGGACTGCCTAGGGTCCCTACCAGCGTCCCCACTCTGAAACCTCCATGGCCTAGAGGTCATCGATCGCAGAGGAGTCGAGACTTGGGTGCGTGCCGCATCGTGAGAAGGAGTCTCACCTCGCACATGAGTTGCCGCAATTGCCCCCGGAGCACGAAGCTGCTCCATGCACCCCCCCCCCCCCCCCCCTTGGTGCACTCATAGACATGTCGGGCACATCGCCATGGATGTCCTCACGAGCAGCCCCTCCGTCGCCTGGGTCGCCCGTGTCGCGAGGTGGAGGACGGTCCATGTATCCATTTTACAGTCTTCTATCAAAGCGTCTGGACTTGATACTTCAGGGAAGTGCGGATCCATCGATTGACAGTCTCAGCGTCGTCCACCATATGGAAAGCGTCCACCACCATACGGAAAGCGTCGTCCACCATACGGAACTTGATCTCACACTCGTCGAGGGACGCGCATTTGAGCCCGCTGAGCCGGAGGTGAAGCAGGCGGTCCACGAACTCCTTGACCCCCTCCATGGTGCACCCCGTGATTCTCAGGCGTCTGGTGAACTTCCAACGTCGCGCCATGTCCGCGCGAGGACGCAAGTGCGCACGGCCTCCTGCGCCGGCAGGAACGACAGGATATGGGCCAGGATTTCCTCCGAAAGCCTGCTGAGGCGGTCTGCGGGGTGGATCACACGAGGTGCGGCAGCCGCGGCAAGGGCTCTCTCCCGGCGTCTCGTCAGAGGCGCCATCGCGTGGTACCCACCAAATTAGAGCGCTCTGCGAGGGAAATGGGCGATGAATAGAGAGGGGTCAGGAGGATAGCAGGGCACGAACAGAGTGCAGATGAGCAAGATACCCAAATCACCTCGCTAGCGGCGCCTCGGCGGTGGAGAGATTTCTTCAATCACTTGTCCGGTCCCCGATCATGCACTCATCGCTTGGGGCGGGTGAGTGGGCGACATAGCATTGGGCGCGCAAGACTCGGCGGCGAGATGGAGCGCCGGGCGGCGGCGGCGGTGGCTGGATACGAGGGTTTGGGGATTTGGCGTTTCGGTTGGAGGAGCTCGCTTGTCAGCTGGGCCTTGGGCCTCGTTGTGCGCGGAATCGGATTCAAGTTGTGACGATGAGTCTGACCCTAAGGTATTTTTGATCCGATCTCATTCAGATCCGTTCTTTGATGCATATCAAATTCGAAGTGGCATGTTCTCATAGATAGCACTTTCTCTTGCACAGATTAAGAAGGAGGTTAAGATGCTCAAAAGGCAGGTTCAAGGCATGAGCAACAGCAGTTTTCAGCAACAAATCATCATACAAGACTTGACTAGGACTGTCGAGGATCTTAAAAAGATTGTCGAGGATCTTAAAAAGAAGATTTAATATGTAGTCTTAGTTTTATTGTACTTTGAATATTGTGTTCTTCAAATATTTCCCAAGTCGTATTTGTTTTATTGAATAATCAATAAAGTCGTATTGGCCTCAGATTGTGTTTGGATGAAAGTTCTACAATATGTGAAATCGCTTTTGGAGTTTAAGACTGCATTTATTCTTTACTTTCAATCTTTCAAAAAAAAAATGGAGATGGTAAACTACGCACGCACAATCAGAGCATTTCAAGATTCAAATTTGAACCCTATACATGCACCAATTAGTGTGCCACAATCAGAGCCTGCATACTTCAGAACACAATAGGTTTTCCCAAAAGAATTTCCATTCCGCCATAAATATGTACAAACATCTACAGAAACGTCAACAGACTATACACCCAGTTAGGCTCAACGTCTCTTGTCAGAGTCCACACCCTGCTCCAAGCTTAGCCACATCCTAGGACGAGGAACATCCTCTGCATGAATAAGCCATGGGTCTATCACTCTCAGAAAACAATGGTGAGCAAGTCATCTTTACTACATACAGCTCCAGCTATTTTACATGACAATCATAGGCGTACAAGATGTTATCCTGCGTAACGAGAGGCAGCTTGTCGATGTACATAAACAGGCGCCTGATGTTCTCTCTGGTCACTGTCGCCATGTCAACTACGTCCTGGCAGTCAGTGAACATCCACAGGTGTCAGTGAACATCCACAGGTCGCCGGAGTTTACTCTTTTGAGGCTGTCCCCATAGAAGGGACAGGATTGAGATCTTGATGGCCTGCAAAAACAAGGATAAATAGCACATGTACCAATCAATACAACTACTACATCTAATAGTATACAGCGTATGGTCCTATTCATATTTCATATCATACAGCGATCAGAGTTGCCTTAAAGCTCAGACAATGAAACTACTCAATAATTGGCTCTTGAAACTATAATCTCCACTCGTATGTGTGGCACAAGCGGTTATGTCCATCATTCTGCAAGCTGGCATGTAACAGTCTTAACAGCATTTTGCTCTGGACAAGCTCATACCAGAGATCAGATACAACTTACAATCATCCCAACACTTCAGTTTCTTTTATTCAATCAATCAATTAAAGAAAATGGACAAATGCTATGGAAATGATATTTTCATCTGAACTATAACTCAGCTCACAGCAAACAAGTTGTTACCTTGGACATATCTTTGTATTCTATGCAGGTAACTGAAAAAGGTTGAGTGTCCTGATTAATGCCTGATATTTTTTTTCAAATTCAATGGATAAAAACATTATCCAAACCAGATTCTTAATTGCAAGCTATAATCACCTATATTATTTAGGGGACATAAACATAGTGTGACACAGTACTCCAATCAATTAGTATGCTTTAAATATGGTAATGCTTTAAATGATAAAATTCCACCCAGTATATACATCTCCAATATTCATGTTCTGATATAGTATACAAAGATATGTCATCAAAATTACAAGCATAAAGGTTAAATATGCATGCTCACTGCTCAGATATGACATTGTTTTATTAGAAAAAAGAGCATACTGCATAGAATAAATTCTCAAAGGCATGCACAATCTAGTGTATTGCTGAACAATGATAGATGATCGCTTTCATAATTTCAGTAGATTCTATATGGTGATTGAGTTGATGACTTGATGTACACCAAAATATTATTTAAAGGGCATGATCCACACTAACAGAAGCAGATTTTACAAGCAGCCTTGTAATCTATGGTAGTATGAAATTTGTATGCCACTGACAAATACCCATCTGCTATGCCAAGGGAATGCATGGTTGCACTGTCATCTGTATGAACGATTTTTGACTCACCAATCCTCTTACACTGCGATTGAGAAGCTTGCAAATGACACAAGATTTGTCACATCAAGATTGGCGCCCTTCAGGTGTTTGCTCAACCAGAGAGGAGTAGCTGCTTCACCATTAGCAGGTTATGGTCGTGCATCACCATCAGAACCTGGACGTGCATCACCATCAGAACCATACCAAAACATTCATCGACGTCGCTGATTGACAGTGGAGGAGCAATGCGTCCATGTGGATGTGGGGATGGGGGATTCGCACTCACCAGTCAAGCATGCTTGCGCGGGCGGAGGGTGCCTCGCCGGGAGCTGGCGTCAGCAAGCCCCAAGGCTGTGTGGAGACAGTCGGAGCAGGTGAATCCCACCACGACGACCACGGCAGCACTCGGCAACCTCGCGTCGGGGCAGAGGCCCGCCGCCGCTTCTCCCGCGCCATCGAGCAATGGCCCTGGAGGCGCCGGGCGGATCCGCCCGCCGCGCCTCCAATCGCCGCCGCCAACTCGCGTCGGGGCAGAGGCCCGCCGTCGCCTCTCCCACGCTGTGGCGATCCGCTCGTCGGCGCCTCCGCTCGCCGCCCGCTGTGCCTCCACACACCGATATCCTGCAGCAGCTCCAGCCCAGCGCGCTCGGCGGCGGCGGACGAGAACGGCGGCTGCTGCTCCTCTCTCTACTTCTCCCCAAGCCCTCTCTCGCGGACGCCTCGGAGCCCCACGCCGGCAGATCAGCTGCGCGGCGATCCCCAACCACCGGTGCCGCCGACTGACGACGAACCCTAGAACGAGGAGTTATTGAAAAAAATGCAACTAACTATAGTAGTTGTATTATCCACCCTAACTATACTAGGCAAAACAATATTTTATGTTTATAGAGTTACCATTTTACCCTTGACCAAAAAAAAAAAAAGAATTATGAGAATGCAATTACCGCCCATTCTCAATCGCTTCATTTTGCGGAGGCAACGGGGGCAATTTTTGCTCCTATGGCCCACCGTCATAGACACAATAGGAGGCAATTTTTGCCTCGATGCCTTTGCCTCCTATTGCCTACAACCTTTGTAGCCGTCGGATCGGCCGCTCTCGATCTATGTGAGCCATCGAATTTTTCCCCAATTATTGTAAAAATTTCTAATTTATTAACATTAAAGTTCACACAACCATTAAAAGAAAGTAAAAAATGAAAACCAAGTTAGTCTAGCTAAGAGCATCTCCAAGAGTGCCCAAAATAGTCTCTCAATTTAGAAATTTTGTCAAGATTGAAAACAAAAACTCATATCTAACAACTCCTAAACCCACCACTCAATCTTTTAGCACTTGGAAAAAACCACCCCCATGCCGCGGATATATACGCGAGCAGATCATCACGCCAGATTGAAGGTGGAAGGATGTGACAAAGAAAAAAAAAAAGTACAAAAGGGTTCCTGATGCAAATGTATAAGAGGGGAAGAAAGTATAAAAGTGGCTGGTATGATTCAGAAATACGTTTAAATTTTTATGTAGAATTACCTTCTATCTTGAGTGAGATTTTAGCGACAGTTGGAGAAGCCAACAAATATGCTCTCAATTTTTTAGTCACATATAAAACTCATTAATTTACCCAGAGACGTTTTATAAACTAATGGACATTGTCTAAGTAATAAGAGATCTCCATAAAGAAGAGGTGGAGAATCAGCATTCTCCAATAGTGCAATGAATAGCATCTTAGCTTTGTTTCCATTTGAAACCACACAACGCATTCTTTGGATCAAATCGTAGCAAGATATATCATGAGAGGAATGTCTACTTGGATAGCGTGGACTTGGGTCTCTCTATCCCCTTGTTTTATAAAAAAAAAACACTAATATTTAGTTTAGTTGCAAAGTATTTTTAGCATCTCTAATCCTGACTTGGACAAATATTCATTCATTACTCTAAAGGAGTAAAGGACATGTAACCTATGTCTTACTATAATGTTCTTTACTTAATAGATGGTCTAAAATACCATTTAATAATTGTTGAATGGTTGAATACTGGTAGCTGTGAGTATGTTGATTGATCTTAATGATTGTTAAGTAATGGGTGCGAAGATATCTTCTGCAGCCCTGTATATGCATTTGAATATTTTTGTTCATGAAATTAAATTTTCTATTGCTAAATGGTTTTTATATATAATTAATTTGATTTTATGTCTTTTATTATCAAACATTAAATGAAATTTCTTTCATTATAGCTGCTATAGCTCTCTGCAGCTCTCGGAAGAGGCTGTTGTTAAATGTCTTTATTAGGCTGCTACTAGCTAAAACCTTGCAACGGAACAAGATATGGCAGATGTTGCTTACCCAAAATACCTGGCCTCCTCTCCTTGTCCACACTATAAATACCAGGTGTATGCAACCAGTGCTGCCACACAAACACCAAACTCCACAGAGCTATAGCAGGCATGGCTGAAGGCCTGGAACAGAGTTGGTGAAGAATTAGTAGAAGAAGAGGGCGGCCTCACATGGAGATGGAGAGCCCCTTTTGCTAGCCAAAAATGACTTGCGTATGCACGCCCTATGTTGACAATTTCACAAGGTGATTTTAGATTGCACAAGGTGTTTTTTTGCGGCATGGATGATGCAATGTGGCTGCATGGGCAAGTCTTCTTGGTTAGCCAGAGTGCTCTCGTCCACCATGCCAGGCCTCCCTCTTCAAAATTTCCCTGATTTTTGCTCTCCGTACATGGAATTTGGTGATGCATCTTGAACCCACTATTTCAATTCTTACATGTATAATATATTTTCTTTGCGAGGAATTCTTACATGTATATGCTTTACATTTCTGGGAAGTTCTTGCCGCCGGGTGTTAGAGACAAACTTGATGCGCGAAGGCGCGAATTCCTTTGGAGCGGTGTGCAGTGCCTCGTGGCTTGGGTGAAGGTTTGTGAGGACAAAGAAGAGGGAGGGCTCGGGATCAAGCGGTTGGATGTACAGAATGCTTGCCTGCTGTTGAAGTTGATCCACCGCCTCCACCACCCCACTGAATCGGCTTGGGCAACTTGGGTACTCCAGCACACTAGGATTTCTGATTTGCAAGGTGATCTCTTGGGTGCTCACTGGGAAGCTCTTCGAGGACTGCTGCCAGCCTACAGATGCATCTCGCGGGTGGATGTTCAGGATGGTCGGGCGACATCCTTCTGGCATGACAGATGGTTGGGTGACATTCCTCTGGCTGAGTCGCTGCCGGCACTGTACAGTCACTTTGTGGGATCTAAAGACGCTGTGCAGGAGGTGGTCGAGGCGGGAGTGAGCAACCTCCTGCAGCCCCGCCTAACCACCAGAGCGACCCAGGAGCTGCGTAGCCTGGAGTCCAAATTGGAGAACTTGGTGCTGACACCTGAACCTGACGTGCGGGTTTGTGCTATGGAAGACGGGGACCATAAACTCTTAACCAAGCTGATCTACCAAGCCACGGTGCGAGGGGGCCTGAAAACGCCCTCCTTCAACTTTGTCTGGAACAACTTCGCGCCCCCAAGGGTCCGGTTCTTCGGCTGGCTGCTTGTTCAGAACAGAATTCAGTGCAAAACTAATCTGCTGGTGAAGAAGATTGTCGACTCGGATATGTGCGAACTTTGCAAGGGGGCCTCGGAGACAACCGACCATATCATATCCGAGTGCCCCTTCGCCTCCAGGTTCTGGGACACGATTGGATGGGGAGCGACCAATGTGGCCAGGGCTGATGCTCTCTGGGAAACCACTGCTCCACCGACGGTGCCGGCCAAAGCCAAGTCCACCCTGATCCTCCTCTTGTGCTGGGAGCTGTGGAAGCATCGCCACGACGTCGTCTTCCGACAGCTCCCTCCGAGTGAAGGGAGGCTCATAGCTGCCTGCAAGAGCTCCCTGGAGTTGTGGAGATGCCGAGTGCCTAAGAAGTCCCCCTCGCTGCTCTCGTTCTGGGATGGTTTTAGACTGAACTGACTCCTGGTTGTAGTGAGATTGTGTTGTAAACTCCACCCCTTCCCCCCCTTTCTGTTGTAATTCTCGGCTACGGCCGACAGACTTGGGCCTCCTGCCTTTTTGTTCACCTCCCGGGCTCACCCCCGGCATCTGTGGCAATGGATCAGGTGGGGACCCCCCCCCCCCGTTTAAATAAAAAAAAAAGTATTTCCTTATAAGATTTCTTATTTTTCCTTGTTAAAAAAAAATTCTGGGAAGTATTTCCTTATAAGATTTCTTATTTTTCCTTGTTCGTTCACTGAACTTTGGGAATTAGGCCCTTCTTTGGTTCTGAACAGCTGATTGAACACAGCAAGTTGTAAAGTTTATCACACGAGCTCCTTTGATTTCAAGCTTCTTTTAGCAAACAATAGTAAGCGTAGCCCGCTTAGCATCCAGCGTAAATAGTATTCACCCCTGATTCGCAGTTGCAGAACCAAGGAATGTTATCACTGTTTGAATTCATAGAAAACAGAGAAATGCCTTTGGATGGCTGCGGGTGTTTCAGCTTCTGCAGAGCAGAGATGATCATCAGGTTTGTCCGGTCTGCACTTGGCATGCAGTTCTCACCAGCTCCAAGAAGTGCTCTTGCCAACATGCACGGCCACGAGGAGTTCGTGTCCGCCTGTGTGGCGGCGCATGAGAGCCCAACCGCCACTCAACTTGGCAACGGGGACCCGATCCCCGATTCCCCACGGGGAATTCACCTATTAGGGGATGGGGATGGAGCTGATTTCATCCCCATGGGGATCCAAATGGTTGCAAACTGATCCCCGCCCGAACAAGCAGCTATGCATGTGCGAACTGGTGAGAAAAGCCCATCTAAAGGCCCAGCTACACAGCTAAGTATATATACGGCGACTAACCCTAAGCCTATTCATTCATCCTTTGTACCAGCCGCCACTCACAGGCTTCCGCCTCCCATCTCCGGCACCAAACGCAAGTAGGCAACTCCGCCGAGGTGTTGACGCAGCACGGCCACCAGCATCCACGGCGCCGCCTCGCCCCTCTCCTCTCCTCTCCACCATCCACTCTTGAGTCCGCCTGCATCTCCATGCGGCATGCCGAGTGGCTCAAGTCCAACTAAAAATAGTCGAGCATGCAACAGGAACATAGAAGCTCAAATTTGTTGGAGCGCTAGATCAGAGTGCTAGTAAGTGCAATCGTGTATGTGTTGATGTATATACTGCGTGCTTGAGCAAGCTTCTATATATTGAGGAAAAATTATTGGAATTTCATGGTGTTGAATTTGTTCTGTTCGATCTGGAATCTACTGTTGTTCTTCTCTATGCTGTGTCATGTCATTGAGATGACGGATTCCCCACGGGGATTAATTCCCCGCTCGGGGACGGGCATGGTAGAAACTTTGGCCCCGATAGTTTTGACGGGGACGGGGACGGGGGAAATTTGGTCCCGCGGGGACGGGGATGGGGACTCATCCCCCGACTGGGAATTCCCCGTTGCCATCTTGGGCCGCCACACGTGTAGGGCCTTGCACGCACGGCCACTTTCCAAGGTTTAGTCTTGCTGTCTGCACGTTGCACGCGTTCAGCGTTTCGTCATCGCATTTGTACAGTACAGACGAGCTGGCGGTACTCTCTTTTCTCCCCTCTAATAAAAATCTGTACATATAGCATCACAAGGGGCAGGCCATTTCTTCGCTTCCTTTAATTATGGTGGCCTCGCTGCTCTATTCCTGGTATTTCTGCGATCAAATTTTGTCCTGAAAATTAAATTATCTTACGATGAATATTGGAGGGAGGTCTGATGAAATAAATTGGAATGGTCTGGCGATAAGCATAACCGAACTCAATAATGAAGGATTGTGTTTGGATGGGAATACTTCATAACATTTTATTGCTAGAGCTGATTGCGGATCAGTAGAAGAAGAGGCTAAGCAAGAGGTACAAGTTACAACACTCTGTGGATTAACAATGGGGGAAAGCTTAATAAGGAAGCGGCACCTCCTGGATTAATCATTTATATGAGCGAGCTTGGTTAATAAGGTGTTCTTGGACTTCTTCAATAAAGTCTCGATCTAGGATCTTAACTGAAGCTTCTCTTTCTGATATGAGCGAGCTTCGTCTTGTTCTCCTCAGTTTTACACCACTTCTCTAGTTCCTCGCACCGGACAATATCTAGCCTTTTGAGCTTGGTTAGCTGCTGTATGCTCTCTGGTAAAGATGTGACGCGGCCGCAATGTTCGATACAAAGTTTTTCGAGAGAGCTGAGGCACCCAATGCTCTCTGGTAGAGACGTGATGCCCCCGCAATAGCTGATTTCAAGGTCCTTTAGAGAGCTAAGGCGCCCGATGCTCTCTGGCAAATCATTCAAGTCTCTACAGCCCAATATTTGCAACCGCCGGAGGGAGACAAGGCTTTCCACCCATTGCTGCACTGTAGTCATGCTTCCAAACTCGAACAGACATAGTGAACGCAACCGAGTGAGATGTGGGAAGCCATCATGTGGTGTCTTCACCTGGTGACAGCGTACTGTCAAATCATCAAGTGATGCAAGCTGGCCCAACCAATGCGGCAGTTCTAGCTCACTCCACAATGTCTTCATTCCCAGATGCATCATGCGGACGGAGGAGAGGGCTCCTATGATCTCTGGTGAGCTGCTCAGGTCACTCATTCGCATGTAGTGAGACCACGGAGGTGATGATGCTCAATTTCAGCCATCTACAAGCAGAGAACTTATTCTAGAGAGGAGGACCGTGACCCACCTTCCTCCCATGACGATATTATGCCATCATTTCTTCCCTCTATTGTCCACAAGAAAGAAACTCCATGAGGACATGGTTTCAGCCTCAAGTTAGGGCAATCACTCCCAAACCAGAAAGCTGGGGAACATAAACTCGTTCTCACCATCCGTACCGGGGTAAGTTGTGTGCCACACTTTAATGCATTTTGCCATACTACATAAGTCCCAGAGAAATGCCATTCATTCTTTCAAGGGTCAGACATTTCAGATTTGGTAACTGGCCGTGGTGGCAGGCTCCTCCCATGAAATAGAATATTAGGCAGATGAAAGGCAAATTTAAACATTATAACACTATTGAACCGCTATCTTTAGCACCTTCAAAGTTGTTGGTGGCAAGCTCTCCCAACACTTCCATTTCTATGGACCTCTCTTTTGTCCATCAGTTCCATATTTTCCATTCTTGATTTTTCTTTGATTTATATTCCGCGCCAGAGACTTCAAGTCTGCTTGTCACCAAATCATCCGGTTCACATCCTGAAGCATAAAGAGGTTGCTGCTAGAGTCATGACAGGCCTGGACCACCCAATGTTAACAAACTGTTTTTAGGTTAGTAGATCTCTAATGTCATAGATTCGATGTAGCTTCAGTAAGAAGACAAAATGCTCTACGTTTGGAAGCTTAAATATGTTTCTCTAGCCCTCTCACGAATTTCAGTGATTTTTACCCTGGGTTCAGTGAAGCCAAATTTCCAAATTGGAGTTTGATTGACTATAAGTTTGATTCCGAAATCTTATTTGCTCGCCGGAGTCAAGTGAATCTCTGTCAACACATGATAAGTTCAAATACTTGAGATTGTTCAGCCTTCTCAAAGCTTCAAATTTTCCATAAAAGATAGGTGTGATGCCAAATTTAAACATTTTGGTGGTAACCAAAATCGAAACATTTGCTCTTCCATCAACATATGAGCTGTATGACCAGATTCCTTAGATGTAAAAGGCTAATTTTTGGTATTTTTCGAGGAAGAAAATTTATTCAAGGTTAGTGAGCAAATTCAAGAACCTGAGAACATTTTGACAAACCCACCATTTTTTAGGTTGCCGAATGACAACGGCAATTTTTCTGGACAATTTGACAAATCAAGATACATCAAACCCACCATTTCTTAACTGATTCTGGAGACCCGATCTTAAAGGCCCACAAAGGCTGAGGTATATTAAATTTGTGAGCTTTGTGATACACTTGGGGATCTTTTTGATGTACCCTTCCAGCATTGAGATACCTCAACTGCTTCAAATAACCAATAGAATGTGGCAACTTCTGTAGAGAGCACTGACTTAAATCCAAGACACGGAGGTACTTAACTGTTGAAAATGTGTTATCATGAATCCCTTTGTTGCCAAAGATCTGAAAAGGCAGGAATTTAGAAAATGAAGATGATGCACCATGGAACACAATTTTGTCACTTTCAAGAAAATGCAGCGCCTTTATCTCGCTAGGATATTGCGTGAATGATTCCAATGGTTTGGAACAATCATTGAACAACGCAAAGTGGTATCTGCCACCCCCGGTATTATTGCCTTGTTTGCTAGCATCTAGAATTTCATCACCAATCATCAATCTTGCTAAGTCATGCACCAAGTCGTGCATGGTAAACACTGTAACACCCTTGGGATATACTTCAACATCCTGCAACAAAAAGATTCCTATCAGCATCAGCTTTAGAATGACGGCTACAGCTACTGGAGATGAAATAAAAGCCACAGGAATCAAAAAAACAAAGGGAACTCCAGGCATTTAATCTTTTTTTTTGCAACCATGCATAAAAAATAGGTTCAAATAAATTAACCAAGTCCTTTTTAATTTCTTATAAACTCATCTGTGTAGCTGTAATTAAGCCAAATAAATACCAAATTATTTCTTAGACGCCATTTGGCATAGCTATACTTTACTAGTGAAGCTTTTTTTTTTTTTTTTTCACAAGCAACTTTCTTGGTGAAGCAGAGCTGTTTTTTATCTCTCTCGGAGTCATATAGCCTGCGCACCTCATGATACAGATTGCAAAGCAACCCAAGCGGCCCAGCTGGTCATGGCTCAACACCAGCAGCCTGCCTGGATCACTCCAACACCGCCTTGACACCCTATTCCTTCCTCTATTTGGCTCGCAGCCGATCCGACCTCCTCCGATCCAGGCCGCACGGGAAAGACAAGGAGTGGTTACCTGCTCCGTCAAAGACAGGCACGCTCCGCACACTCCACCAGGACGGAAGAGGATGACTAGCCCTCGTAACGTGGGATCTTGGTGTAACATCCTTAAAAAAAAAACAAATTTGTTTTTAGATGGGCCTTGGGCTAAGGTGTGCTGTAATTAGGACTAAAGCGTGATATATAAGTTAATATGGAGATTTGAGCCAATTCTAGCCAACAGTAGACAGCCGAGAGACTTGGGCACAGCTCGTACATGGCATCCTGCATGTCTAGCTAGTTTTTGAGCAGATAGACTGCCTCCACAATACTAGAGCAACATAATGCCTAAATATAGTCTAACAAAATAGAAGTGGAAGGGAAGCAATAATAGTATTCCACCCATAGTAGCGCATCTTTTCCTCATCCATCGTTATGCACGTGCATGAGAGACACTACTACAAAAGGCCACTAAGAGAGTGCCTGCGTTTTTGATTAGGGGCGCTCATACTTTGAGCCGCCCCCTAATGTATCTTAAAAATCCCTACCGAGACGAACTGCCCCTAATGACGACACATTAGGGCGGCTCGTGTACCAGCCGCCCCTTGTCAGCATCGTGGGCGGCTCAATCACCAGCCACCCCTAATGTGGTCCACAATAGGCGGCTCTATATTGAGCTGCCCCTACAAGGGTTGCCGAATTTTAAAATGAGGCACTAAAAATTAAAATTTTATAAACGACCTCGGACGGAAAAACTTCCTAAATATGAAATGTAGATCTCAAAAAATTATGAAACTTTGTAGTTGACCACTTTTTAGTTTGAAATCATCTAGTCATGCAAAAGCTGTGTTCAAATGTCTCAAATTTGAAATTCAAATTTAAATGAACGACCTCGGACGGAAAAACTTCCTAAATATGAAATGTAGATCTCGAAAAGTTATGAAACTTTGTAGTTGACCACTTTTTAGTTCGAAATCATCTAGTCATGCAAAAGCTGTGTTCAAATGTCTCAAATTTGAAATTCAAATTTCAAAAAAAGCGACCTCGGACGGAAAAAAACTTCCTAAATATGAAATGTAGATCTCGAAAAGTTATGAAACTTTGTAGTTGACCACTTTTTAGTTCGAATCCGTTTATGGCCTCAAATAGTCAATTTACACTCGGATTTGTATAAATATGAGGACGCTGAATGAGATATAAACACATACAAGTGTGTAGTGTAGTGGATAGAATGAATGCGCGAGCTCGAGGTCGCGGGTTCAAATCTTGGCGGCCGCAACATTTGCAAAAAGCCTGAAAAAATCACCATGTGTAGGGGATCTGGGTGGCTGGCCGGTGGGGTCTTACCCCGATTAAAAAATCTTTTGTTATTTTTTGAATTTTGAAAATGCGAAATCTGGGATTCACATTAGGGGCGCTCAAACAGGAACCGCCCTTGATGTGTTCATATTAGGGCGGCTCCGTCAACCGCCCCTAATGTGGAAGCACATTAGGGGTGTTTTATTAGGGGCGGCTAGAGGAGCCACCCCCTAATGTGCATCTTTAGCCGCCCCTAATGTGCCTGTTCTGTAGTAGTGAGAACCAGGAGGCCGGCGGCGCACATCTTGTCGTTGGGTTTAATAGGCTTAGAGAAGGAGGGAAAAAGGCTCCAGTTAGGGAAACAAATAAAAGAAAATGATCCTACCCTAGCCTCTCCTTGGCTGATCCGAATTTCCAGCCTCTCCTTGGCGCATGGCTGATCCGATTTTCCTGGTTGCGTGAGGAGTTGAGGAAGTGTTCGCCATCCCCATCGATAGGGTCTGCAAGGTTCCAATCTTTTTCCCCAAAAATCAGAACAAGAGATAAGGGGACTTCTGGTGGCTCATCTTCATCATCCTGCCGTTGCTGGCTGTAGGACGAGAGAAAGGAGGCAGGCAAAAGGACAAGGCAGGCAGGAAGGAGAGACGAGGTTTGGTTTAGGTAATTATTAAATGTATCAAATTTCATTCTTTAAGTTTCCCTGCTAGTTATCAGTCATTGGCTTCTTGGATTTGGGATCAAGAGAAAACAGAAAATCTGTAGGTAGCAGGAGATAGACTGTGCGGTGGGTTTTCGTATACAATTGAACCGATCAGACTTTTGGTTTGCTAGAGACGGAACTACATAGCACTAGGGGCTGATTAATAAGTATTTGTTTTCCTATTCTAATGATGCCTGGTCATGAGTGGAACGGGATAAATACGTCGGGACCTCTAAAATCTCGAAGTTGAGCTGTTTCAGAATCTGCAGAAATAGTAGATCAGTTTGTGGCTCCAAATAGAAATAGTAAATGGTCAAATTAAATTTTGTGGTGAATACCAAAGTTGTAGAGAATTTTATGTAGCTGGTTTTACAGTACTCAACCATATGTTTTTCTGCCATATAAAAATAGTTATAGAAAATAACAAGTAGCTGCCCTGAAAATAGAGATTATGTTGTTTGGCTATATATAATCTTCTTTTAAGGTTTCCTTTTGCATCTAGAAAATATGGGGATTGATCGACTAAAGCGTAGAGACGTGTATCTACTCATTATGTGTTGTTCATGATTTATTGAGTAGTCCCATATATTTATTTGTATCAGGATGTGGGTGTCAAACCATTCTTGACGTGCTTGTTGAGGTTGCTTTCTTCGATGAAAAGGCAAGTAACGTAGGGGTGTGGCTAATGCTATGTTTATATTCATGTATTGCATTCCTTTGAATAAAATTCAGCAAGACTAATAATATGGTTTACTGTCATTCTTGTTTACTCATACACACCGTGTATGGATTTATTTATCATGTCGATGTCGCTTGTCGCTTGAGATTGACGACCGCAGATTGTTGCATTGTAATTGTTGCAATATGGAGCTATGCATACATGATCATTCATATGCATATTTATGCATTTCATATGGAGTTAATGGCCGGTCACCGCCACCGGTACATGGAGTTGCATGAGAGGTTGGCACCGTCCAACACAAAACTCTCAATGGAGTTGCATCATAGCATGCATACATCAATTAATTGATGAATTTGGAGATTATTATTGTCTCGATGAGGCGATACTCAAGTCGTGCAGTGATGTTTGAATGCCTATGGAGTTGCATAATTTGTTTTTGTGGGTTATGCCCATATGTTTCTTTCAAAACTAATAACTCAACATGTGTGAGATGTGTTTATATCCATAGTCGTTGCTTGCTGAGTTTATCTCACCCCTTTAATTCTTTACAGGTGTTTAATCATATTTGTCAATTAAGTATGATGGGCTTGGGACTTAGACGCACACACATGTCACTTCATCACCGCCAGAACAAATATTTAAGTTTAAGAATTCAGTTTGCTTTATGTCAATTTATCTGAGTTTAAGCATTGTCGAAGTAAACTTAGTTATGTCGCTCAGATGTTATAAATCCCTGGTGTAACCCATGGATTCTATGTTTAATTGGTTTGAGATTTGGAATCGTTGTTCTTGTTGCGTTTTAAATAAGTTATTGTTCAAATTCTCTATTCTTCGTAGAATATTAGTTTGTAAAAGTTGGGTGTTACACTTGGCATAGAGTGTCACCCATCTGATCACAACTGCATGGACAAGACCACTCCCCGGGGCAGTGTCCATAGGTACAATTGCACCGTCCAAACTTAACCTGACTAGACGGGCGTACGGACCCACCCACTACGGGTATGGGCTTCACGCGACCTCGGACCAATCCTCTCAAGGAAAGCACAGTTCTCAAAATGTTGGTGCTTCTTTTTTTGGAAAAAAGGGCTCTTTACCACCACTTATTATCTTCGAAACGTTGTGCCATTGATAGGTTAATTGTGACATTATTGTTAGAATTAATTCCCTTGTTAATTGTATTTCCTATCTCCTAGGTGTATGCGCCACCTCCAGGCTGGCTAGGCCCTTTGGGATCCCTCTCTTCTCCTATATATATGTATAAAGATACACCCCACTTAGGGAGTTCTCTGCGATCTCCTTGAGCCACGTCATCTGAAAACTGCTCTGCTTGCCACTTCAGCATCAACCGACACCAAAGAACACCATCAGTCAGCCTATCTCTTTTTCCTCCGCAGGAACACAACAGCTCTCAGCCTCTCCCTCTTCCGCTTTCCTGAAACGCATTAGTGAAACAACAGGCATTTAAGGAGTTGCAATCGGCAGTTTTGCAGGCACGTGGGCATTCCATGAACCTTCCACTTTCTGTCCCATCCACTTCCATTTCCCCGGCTCACAGCTCTACTAGAGACATACACCTATATATAGGAGTATACATGAAGGTATTCCTTCATCCTGTCCACGTATAGCTATAGGCCCGCACGCATAGAGATCAAGCAGCAAGCTTAATTCACATGCCTTTCATCTTTCCACACAGTGCAAATTGGAGCCTGATCTAATGGGGTGCAAGAGGACGACCATATCCCATGTAGATCCAATGCAGCGGAGCGTCCTCTCGGCACGTACAAGTTGACGATGGCCACGATGGAGACATGGCAACGTGCTGGGGTGTGCCGCTGCTGCGTTCTAGCTTTTTTTTGCTCGATCGAGGACGAGAAGCACCAACACTACATCATCGATCGGCACCGGTTTGAACTCTTGTCCGATGGCACCACATTCATCGACACAGTGCACATACATACCTACCCACAAGAATCGACCCAGCGGTAGCTGAGCAGCACGCGGCCTTGGAGCATGCTTGAGTGCTTGGATCTTGGGAGTCCGTACGGGTGTATATGGGTATTACCCTTTTCTATTCTACCCATATCTATGTTGAAATTATTTTTACATTTCTCTTAACATGATTGAAATTATTTTTGCATGCCTGTAGAAACGCGAGGGGAATTCATATATGTATATATGTAAACTCCTCTGTAATTTATGAATAATAGAATTCTAGCCTGTTGGATTTCCTCCAATAATTATGTGGGGTTCCAATCCAATATACCATCTATGCTATTAACATTGCTCTATCAAAAGTTGTGAGATGTAACATTCTTTTCAATTGATTGAACAGAAAGTAAGAATATTAAAATTTAGTATTAGCAAACAACACACCTTAGGTGACACCGAATGTTGAAAGAAAGATAGTTCCAGGAACTGAAGAATATACTTCTCAGAAAGTTGCATAATGGAGAGAAGTTTTGTTGGCTTGATGAAATCCAAAGAAATCCATTGATAAACTAGATCATTTTTTACTATCTTATGACCTTTTGGAAAGACTGCACAGTAGGTAAAGCATGGCTTCAAGCATGGATCCATATAGCTATAACTTAACTTCAATGATGCAAGAGCATGATTTGGTAAAGAAATGTCCTTTGAAACAGGTTCGTTCCAGATGCCACTGTCCTTCACTTCCATCCATTGATCAAAATTCATGGACCGCAAAGTGAAGCCCAGAGATTGTGCTGCTAAAGCCACACCACCACACTTTTTTGAGCAATCCCTAATCCTATGTCCATCAATTGTTCTCTGTCATCTCTATTATCAAAACCACTTCTTTGTTTCATTATATCCCAGCACATGCCATATGTCAAGGGTAATATCTTGTATGGTTTTAGGTTAGTACAAATTCTTTCCAAACACGTTCACTTTGCGTGTTGTTACTAAAAACAATTATGTTGCTGTCATCATTATATAACATATCCTTCAAACCTTGCGAGGTGTAACTGATCATCCTCCCATAGATCATCCAAAACAATCAAATTCTTCTTACCGGATAGACATATCCGGCTCTCTTTCCGTGTAGCCGTGAAATTATAGACTCACGAATTTTATTCAAGTCAAATCTCTGGGTGACATCAACCCATACCGTAGAATAAAAGTTTGAACTTTGGATCATTGTATATCAATCTTGCAAATGTGGTCTTGCCAATGCCTCCAATACCATATATAGGAAGGATGACAATCTTTTTCGCACATGACCTTAACTAAAATATCCATTATTTTCCTTTTCTCTTCTGTCCTCCCTACAATGAATTCTTCTATTACCTGTTTGTTTTTTTCGTGCATCAGCAATATCCAACTCACTGCTTTACTAGGGCAATTCATCAAATTAATATTGTGGTTTTGACATCTGGCATCCTTTGATTCATTTGTCGCCTTTATCCGAAAAAGTTACATTGATCACAAAGTCACTATACAGTTTCTAAGGTGACATTTTGACTAACAATTTCTATAAATTGTATTAATTTGAATACAAAATATATAATGAAAGCATTATTCATGGTGTTTCAAAAGGTACTAGTATTGTGTTGTCAATCTTAGTAATTAATTAATACATATTGGAGGTCACAGTTTGATGGGTATGAATCATAAAATGAATTATGTTTTGGATGATTGACGTAGTCTTTAAATAGCATGCAAAAATTACCTTTTCTTTTTCCAACACATAGATTAAGCTACATAATAATTGTTCAATATTACATAAACCACAACTTAGCATAAAAAGCACAATGAGTTGTGCAATTTTTCTCAACATCTTGGACAGCTGCATGTGTGTAGCACGTTGATAGTTGAAATACTAGCATTTATGTTACATGATAAATTTGCCATGTTGGTTAATTTTTTTTTTTGCTATATAAAGTAGTATATAAAAATTAATCATTAATTGTTGTTCAATGTGGAAAATGACTAATATAGTTTTCAAACACTGATAAAAAAATAATATATGCAAGAATAATATAGTCTAAATTTCTCCATATCAATGAATTTGTTTCGCATAATCAATGTGAGTTTAGAGGATTGAAAAACTGCAATATACTCATTAGAAAAACATATCTAAGTAAACTAATCACATGCCTGATGCCCGGATATCCATTGTATGCATTTACAAATGATGTAAATTACCTTGTCAATGTGAGTTTCAATCTCATTCAGCTTCTTGATGATAGTCATTATATTGGGTCTTTTTGGCTATCGTTGTCCACACACTTCAGTGCAATCTTAGTGCATGTCTCTATTTGGTGGCAACATGCTTCAGGCGAGGAATTACTACTACATGTAGCTTGCAACCTGTTCCTCCAGTTGTTTTTGACCTAGTAAATGAAACCATGAGTAGCTTCACCGATAGTTTTAAAATATAAATATGATATAGTATTATATGGAAAAAAAATTGATTGATAAGAAAATTATTTCTCACTTGATTAATAAACTCATCTGAAGGCATCTCTAGACATTTTGGGTAGCCATTGGATCCGGACACTATCCTTATCATTATGACACCCAAGCTGAAGATGTCAAACTTTTTCGAGATTTCACCTCTATCGATGTATTACGGTGGCTGGTAACCAGCGCATTGCATCCGTCCTATTAATTTGAAATGCACACATTTTGTTGGGTTGTAAAAAGGATATGTTCACTTGAAGTGTTAAACTTACAGTGTTCCATAGGGATTGTCTGAGGTTCGTTTGGGTTCTTTATCAAATATCCTAGACAAACCAAAATCTGCAATCTTTGGAACCATGTCCATATCAAGCAATATATTGTCGGGTTTAAGATCAAGTGGGAAACCGGTGCTTCCAGATCCTCATGAATATATTTTAGACCCTCACAAGTCCCCTTGATTATTTTTGAATCGGGTGTGCCAGTCAAGCCCACAATACTCATCTGCATTAGTAAACAAAAGTATATATTTTAATCAGATGCAAATAAACAAGACATCTTCTAAGGCATTCTGAAAATGGATGTCAACATACCATAAGGCTCCCATTGTCCAAATACTCGAAGCAGAGTGCCCTGCGTGTCTCCTCTGAATACTTCTTACTTCCATCAGGCATATTAAATGGTATTTTCTCAGTTTCGTAACAATAGCCAAGAATCTGTACAATGTTTTGATGCTCAAGTTTCTTGAGATTATTTAACTCAGTTTGAAACTGCTTATCGTTTAGATTCATATCACAAAGCTTCAGCTTCTTCACAGCAACATCCTCTCCGTTTCTAGTCACTCCCCTGCCAAATAAATGTAGACAGTGCTCAGTACAACTTCTTTTTACCTACAACATAATACTTGTATTATATTACATTTGATAAGTAGCAAACGCAGGTGCTGGCTTCATTTTGTTTGTTGTCACTCGGTATTACGACATCCAAATATGGTGTGGTAACATGTTTTTGAATGCTTGTTGCTTGTTGGCTACACTTTACAATATTATCACATTGTTTTGAAGCACTAATGCATACAGAGTGTTGGCCAGCTTATTGAGAACACAGTTGTTTATTTTTTGACGAAATGAATACAGTTGTTTATAAAAGCTAAGCATGCACAAACCTTACCTTGTAAACCACTCCAAATGATCCTTCACCAATTTTCCGCTCCTCGGAGAAATCATCAGTAATTTCTCGTAAAAACTGGAATGTGACATCCTCCGGTTCCATATTTGGCTATGGTGATTGTTGCTATAAATTGAAAAGCCTTGGATGAGAAGATTGAAACATATGCTATCTTTGGCAAACAGAAGAGTAAATATTGTTGCCTACTCAAAAAAAAAAAGAGTAAATATTGTTGTCAAAAACAGAAGAGTAAATACCAAGCACTCTTAATTGGACTAGGTGGCGTATGTCACGTTTCAAATCCCCTTGAAGCACGAGGTGGACAGAGTTCACAGAAGGAACCTGAAAATGGAGCAGCACTGTTGAGGCAGGTTCCAAGATCCGATGAGGCAGATTAATTAAACTCAGCTCGTAGAGGAGAGATTGAAGAAGTAGACACACAGGCATGGTAAGGCAGCATCGCCGGCGGTGCGACAACGCGCGCGCGCGACGGCGCGGCGGTGGGTCAACCCGTGCGACAACGCAGCGCAGGAGTGGCCCCCGAGCTGGAACGGCGTGTGACCCGGCGCCGGCTGGGCTGGGCCACTGGGGTCAAGCTCGGCGGCGGCGGCGCCTGTAGGCTAGAGGAGTGTCAGGACAAGAGTTTTTCGTTTCCCTTTTTTACAGGGTGTTGGGCCGAGAATTGAGACCTACTCCCTCCTGTCATTGAAAAAAAGTGTCATTTTTTACTATTTTTTATTTGACCATTCATCTTATTCTATTTTTATAAATATTATTATTTATTTTGTTATGATTTTTTATTAGTAGCGATATTTTTTAATAATATTTTATTTATTTAATTATTTGTATAAAAATTAAATAAGGCCAGTCTCGATGGGAGTTTCATCGGCATTAAATGAGGTGCCACATAAGCAAAAGAGATGATGTGGCGTAGTAATTAATATGAAATCGGGCAAATGGGTTTCATGGGGATGAAACTCATTTGGCACTCAAGCTTCATAGGTATGAAAACACCATTGAAACTCCGTTGAGAACATAGAGTTTCATCCCAACACATTTTGACCAATCTCAATGCAACAAATAGATGCTAATTTAATGCTATAACTTGTCTATGAAATCGTGAGGTGAAACTATGCATTGAGACATACTATTTCATACATCAAACTAAATCTCTAAATCTGATATGACACTTTGGAAAGTGCGAGATGAAACCCGTACATTGAGACTGGCCTAAGACGAAACGATCATCATCAAATAATAAGAAGTCTAAAAATTAAAACCGACGTTTTCAATGAGATGGAGGGAGTAACTCTTGAGTTGTAAATGAAACGCCAAAGTTGATGCAGCGTGGTGACGGAAATGAAATGTTAACTCTTGAGTTCAGACTTTAGTAACACATACTCTAGAGTTCATAACTTCATATGAGATTTAGTCAACACTATATATTTTTCATCATCTTTCTACTTTAGATGAGATCCCCCTTCCATGAATACGTTCTAGGTACGTCGTCCCAATGATACCTATCTACGTATCATGATCTCTTTTCTTGAACCAATCGTCCTAAAAAGATATACGTCTTTATAAACCGCTTACTGCCCCGTTTCTTGTACCTATGTACCGTGATCAGCGCATCAGCACAGGCTCGCAGTGGTGGTAGGCTGATAGTGGTAGGTCACAGGTGACAACAATAGATGTGAATTTGTGAAATGAGAAGCAGGCAATCTGATCTCTCATGCTTTTTGTTAGCATAATATAATTATAGTAATGGCTAGGCTTAGTCCTGCGCCTGAGCGGTTGGCTTGCATGCCACCCCGGCCGGCTATATATGTACTCATGTACACATACCTGGTAATACAATTACTATTCCCACACTTTCACTTTTCACGTTCTCCCTTTCTCCCAATCAAAGGGCCGAAGTCCTTAGTTTTCCCATTAGAAAAAAGAAAGAAACCAGTAACCCAATTTCTCAAAGGGAAAGGCAAAGGCAACAAAAGTAAACTTTGAGTTGCTGCAACACATCAGAACTCCAAATTGGAAAGGAGTACTTAGAGAGATGCAAAAACACACTAAAATGAATTTTTGCCGTGCTTTGAATCTGTACGGGTTGTCACATAGCAGAACAAGTGCAGGGAATACACAGCTGAGTAGGTGTAAGTAAGATTAACAGCCAAACCTGTCAGAGCACGCGCAGATGATGAACGCAACGCAAGTCCTGCTTACGCTCGAGGGAATCCTTTCGTTTCGTTTCCTTGGCAGGACGGATCCAGCACTTAGGACTTGGACACGGGCAGCCTTGAGGACATACAAGATTATTGTTGTTGGAGTATATATAATGAGGAGAAGTCTTCTATGAAATGGGAAATTTCCAACAACCATCGGTCGATGATTGGACCTGGTTGTCCAAGGTCACATTGGATAGCAGCAAGGGTGTGGAGGAGAGCCTTGCCCAGGCCTTTGTCAAAAAGACTTGATAAGAAACGTAACTGGCCGTCCAGCTGGACATGAGACAATTCAGCGTCAACCGGCCAGCCTGGCCCTTGGACGGACACGGTAGTATGGCGAGTGGAAGCAGCTAGGAAGGAAGAAGCGCGCGGTTACCATGCAAGGCGTCGAGGACCTGCAAAGCCTTGCCTGAAAATTCTATAGCTAGTAGAGAACTTTCAGATAACCAATCCAGTAGCACTCTGCAGACCAAATTTTGAGAGGAGCTGAGACCAAGGGCGTCATCTCTGCTTTGCTGCTCGTCGAATGGAAGCTGACGAGAATTTACTAATGCCAAGAAATTTTGGATACCACCTCCTTTTTTTTTACCAGAACGGCGGGGGAGCCCCCTACCTAATTTTTGTATTTTCAATTAAATGAAAGAATGTACAAAGGAAAGGTACAGAGCCTTCAGGCTCAAAAAGCAAAACAAAAAAGCTGTTACAAGGTCGATTCTCTCCAGGCACTAATGGCAGAGCTTTTTGAAGGCTTGGTTTTGATACACACCGGTCCAAGCTCAAATTTGAAAATACTTTTCCAGGCAAGCACACTGTTTCGCCCATCGTCAAAAATGATTGAGTTACGTAGCTTCCAGATGGACCAGCAGGCTGAGATGAGGATTTCTCTGAATATCTTTCTGCTGAAGTTGTTTCTACCTTCTGTGATCATGTCCAATGGTGGAAGGTTTACATTCCATTGAATTGAGATTGAATTCCAGCATGTTGTACTGAAGGAGCAGTCAAAGAATAGGTGGAAGCAAGATTCTTCTGTCCCTTGATTGTAGAGAACACAGGAGTAGTCATTCAAGGTTCTATTCTTTCTTTTCAACAAATTCCTCGTGTTTTAGTCTATCCCTCACTACTACAAAAGCCTACTATGGGAACGCCTCCCTTTTTGAGTAGGGGCGGTTTTGTTTTTGAGCCGCCCCTACTATGATATGAACCGCCCCTACTATGGAGATGTTACGAGCCGCCCCTATAGTGACCATAGTAGGGGCAGTTTTGTTTTGAGCCGCCCCTACTAATAGCGGGGGCGGTTCAATATACACCCCTTCCTACAGTGGTCCACATAAGGGCGACTCTATATTGAGGCCCCCTACATGGGGTTGCCGAATTTTAATATGAGACACTAAAAAATAAATTTTCATAAGCGACCTCGACGGAAAAAAACTTCCTAAATATGAAATGTAGATCTCGAAAAGTTATGAAACTTTGTAGTTGACCACTTTTTAGTTTGAAATTATCTAGTCATTCAAAAGCTATGTTCAAATGTCTCAAATTTGAAATTCAAATTTCATAAACGACCTCGTGACGTAAAAACTTCCTAAATATGAAATGTAGATCTCAAAAAGTTATAAAACTTTGTAGTTGACCACTTTTGATTTGAAATCATCTAGTCATGCAAAAGTTGTGTTCAAATGTCTCAAATTTGAAATTCAAATTTCGTAAAAACGACCTCGACGAAAAAAAACTTCCTAAATATGAAATATAGATCTCGAAATGTTATGAAACTTTGTAATTGATCACTTTTTGATTTGAATCCGTTTAGGGCCTCAAATAGTCAATTTACAAATGGATTTGTATAATATGTGGGAATCCCGAATGGAATATAGACACAAAAACATGTGTAGCGCGGTGGTGGAGACTCTTTCTTGTGAAGCGAGAGGTCTTGGGTTTGAAACCCCATAATTGCAACAATTGCCAAAAAACTCTAAAAAAAGTAGAGGCATGGGATGGTGTGGCTGACCGGGTGGGGGCCTCCCCAATTAAATAAAAAATGTTTTGGTATTTTATTTTTTATTTTTTTGAATTTTGAAAACGCGATTTAACGTAGGGCGGCTCATACAAAGTAGGGGCGGTTACATCACCAAATTTCCCCAACTATGGTTCCATCGTAGGAACGGGAAGTTAGGGGCGGCCGGCAAACCGCCCCTAGAGAGCATCACTAGCCGTCCCTAAAGAAGCGTTACGTACTAGTGCCTTAAGAGTAGCCGGAAGAAGAATTTCGATTCCCGTGTTACTCGAACCCCAAAGCCATTTTGTCGGGGGTTCAATATCAAAGATACCCCCAACTCAAGTAATGATTCATAGCAACGGCCCAGCAGGCCCCCGGCCCAAACCGTGGACGCTACGAGCTCGAGCTCGGCCCCCACGAGCCGATTCCGCCTCGCCGCGAGCTCGGAGCTCGGGCCGCCGGCCCGATTCAGCTCGCCACGAGCTCAGAGCTCGGGGCCAAAGGCGACTCCGCCTCGCCACGAGCTCCAAGCTCACGTGAGCTTGTGGTCCCACCAAAGGGCGTCGCCCGAGCTCACCCAAGCTCACCGGCCCACTAAGCTAGGGTCTATGACCTCGGGTGGATTGAAGAACCCGTCTCAGACTCGAGCGAGCTCGAGCTCGGAGAGCCTAGGAGCTCGGGCGAGCCATACGGTGTCGGAATCACCAGCACGCCGCCTCGACGAAGGAATCAAGGAAAGTCCAATCTACGGTTCCACTGGTTAGGGATACTCGAGCACCATAGCCGCTGGGGCACTGCCCGTGGCCGCGGGCCACCGCCCGCTGACTACAGACGCGACGTCTCGACCGGGGTGCCGAGCTCGCATCCCGCCAACTTCTAAACGACAGAAGCAATGATGACCTCGCCAAGCATGCGCTCGCCCAGCCGCCCGCGCACGCCTTATTTGCGCTCCGTCAAAGCTTTGCCGCCGCCTAGGTCGGTGAGGACTAAAGGAGCAGGTGGCAGATCGCACGCTCACCTGAACAACGACGGGACTTCACCTTGCCCCAGACACTCGATTATGGTGTCATCGGGGCACGCCGACCTGCCATCACAGGAGGGATAGCTCGTGAAAAGCTCGTCGAAAGCACATGAGAGCTCGCTAGCAACAGATCCCCGTTCCTCGACCGAAAGCAGGCCTATCAAGGAGGATAGCTACGACAAGACAAGTCCAACCCGCTAGCTGCTGCACGCGCACGCTTCCTTCCCTTTGTATCTCCCCTCTCTTCTCCTTCACCCGGTGGCCCCTCATGTACATCCCCCGAGACTATAAAAGGGACTCCTTGGCCACCAGGGGAAGGCAAATAAACTCACTTCAAGCTACCGTTAGCACCCCACACACACCACTTACGATATTGGCACTTGCCTGAATCACAGAGACTTGGGAGCTCGCTCCTCTCTTGACCTGCTTGTAGCCACCCCTCTACGAGCCCCGAGCTCGGATTAGTCACCTCGACCGGACTAGGGCACCGATTTGCCCGAACCAAGATACTTGCCGTGTCTTGTCCCTTGAGCTAGGCCATCTTAGCCCCACACAAGCCATTCGGATTAATGTGACCGTGGTTTAGAACCACGACAGTTGGCGCCCCGGGTAGGGGCAGCCCTCGTGTGACGACATCACCACTTCGATGGCTCCATCCACCGTTTCACCGGCGTCCGGAGTGCCGATGCGCTTTGGGACGCTGGCCTTTGTTAGCACCGGCCCCGAGGAGTCCCTCGTTGTGGCCACCTTCCCTCGGCTGGAGCGGGGTGCAGCGGTGCCTCAGCAGGTGCGGGACGCGGCCGACTCCGTGCTGACAAGCTTAGGCCGGGATTCGACTTCCGCGCCTTGAGCCCTATCCATGCCGTAGCGGACCGTTTCTTCGCCATCATCTCGACTCTACTCCCGCACATCCTGGGTCCCGAGCCAACCTAGGAGCTCTTCCGCGACGTCACTTTCTCCGTCGCCAATGTCGTCCTGCAGCTCGCTGGACAGGATCCCCTGTCTTGCCAGGAATTCATGGAGGCCTACACCAAGATGTACCTTGAAGGGCAGCCGAGCCTATCGCGTTCCCCGAGCAGCGAGCTCGGGGCAGCCGACACCCGGACGCTTGAATCGGACATGGGCAGCCTGAGCCTGGCGGGCGTGGATCCCTCTCCACAGTGTTTCATGTGCAACACTCCGGACGGCAACGTTCGGGTCGTCGGCGAAGACTCCTCGTGAGGGAAGGGCGTCATACCGAGCACGGGCCTACCAGAGCTTCGCTGTCACCCTGCATGTGCAGGTCATACGTTGCCGGCGGTCGCTACCCCCCTGCATCGCGTGAAGTAAGAATGAAGGAGAATAGAAAAAGAGAGACTACGAGCGGGTCCTGTTTGTCATTGGTACATAAATAGATTTGTGGGATGAAATTTGGTTGTTGCTGTTGGAGTAGAAGTGAAAAATCGAGCCAACAAAAATAATGGGCAACACCCAAATTAAAATTAGGGTCTCTCTGATTTGGGGCTACTAATGACTATAAATACAAATGAAGATGTAATAGATCAAATCAGCAGCGAAAGCTCGTTTTCTGCTTGTTGACGCAAAGTTAGGGCTTCACACCAACACACCGAGAGGGCCTTGGACGCCCACGAAGGTTGCAAACAACCTAGTAGCAGCGAACACCGCAGCGTGATCAGCCACGAACGATCCGGAGATCGCTAGAGCCGATGTGGAGCTCGGTGAACGGCTGAAGAACCTTCGAACGCACCTCCGGGAAGACCCGTCGGGAGGCACGCACCAAGGGTTGTCCTAGGGGCAGCGGATGCGCCTAGAACGCCGGCGGAGAACGCGGAGTTCGTCGTCGAACAGCAGGGTAAAGGGTTGGAAGAGATAAAATTAGGGTTTGGAAGTTGTAATATGACGATTTGGGTAGATGGTCTGTTTACAATGGCCGGGGTTTATACTTATACCCTGGGCTGAAAGTAGCGCAACATGTAAAAAAAGAAATAATATTGAAATACACAGACTCAGCTTCTTGACGTATCTTTTCCTCCTGTCCGGCTCAACCAGCTTGCATGCGGATAAATCGCCTCGTCGAACATATAGCTGGATGCAATATCTGACTTGCCAACTGCTATGTAGATATGTACGTATATAATACTTTCCAATATTAACCAACTCAGGACGTGGCCAAACATATCATCTATTGGCCATACGAGTGCTCCTCAAGCCCAACATGCAAGCCCACGTCGTATGCATGTACTATATCTTTCCTTTCTTCTTGTTGAGCAGCAACACATGCACGTCTGATTTGTTCTCTAGCACATGGAAACCAAAGCTCACCGCCTAGGCCTCGTGTGCTAAATATGCCCCTGGCTCCTGCGAATGACCTTGGATATCTTGACCCGACATGACGACCAAGGTCGCCGAGACATCGGAGAGGTCGGCAGGAGAAGTCGGCAGGCTGCACGGATCCGTCGGCGAGCTGCCGGCGAAGCGGCACAGAGTGGACGGCAATCTGCATGGACTGGTCAGAGAGGTCGGGGAGTTGCCGGAGAGGTCGACGAGTTGTCAGAGGGGTCGCCGAGCCATTATTATAATCATGACACTTGAACTTTGCTCGGACATTTTTGAGTGTCAACATATGCCCCCCTGTTTTCAGGTGAATAATGCATGAACCTGAAAACACATCTCAAAAAACTAAACAGCAACGATATCCATCGCATCGGCTGTTCAACGACTAAGGGCGATGTATACAACGGCCATTTTATTGTAAGGGCGATACATGTATCGGCCGTTGTTTGAGAGCACTTAGGTCTCTTGCCAAACACTTGGAAAATACCTTTTCAAGTACTTCCGTTAATTGCTCTTTAGAGACCATCACTTTGCATTGTCTCCAGCAGATATGAGTTTTTGACACCACATTTGGTTACTCCGTGAAGAGATCGATCAAAGCCTATAGAATTCTTCAATACTCGTGGGAACAGGTTAGTAGCAAATGCATATGTGCATAGACATTATAACTCTCTCCAATTTTTGTTGATCAAGCGATGCTGCAATGCCGATTATATTTCAAAAGTATCATGTTTATAATCAAGATCTCTTTTAAATTTGAATAAAATGGCACTCTACTCACCCATCTATCTCCTTAGCCGTGGGGCTTTTAGCTTGTGCTAAGTTTTCAAGCAATTGCAAAACAGAACAACCACAGAACTGCTTATCTTTCATCCCTTGATCACTTTCCTTCCGGAGTTTTTATTTATTCATTTTCATTTTATCATCGTATAAAATTGTATCACATAATATTGCAAAGTCAAAAACGAACCATAAGGAGATACAAGTCATATACTTAGATCAAGAAGTGCAAGTGAATATATTTTTATACTTTATTGTCCATGTACATGCCATTCTCTCTAATCATTTTAAAACTACGAGGCTATTGGGCCTTTGGCCATCTTTTTTTTTTATTTGGCGATCACGCGAATCGCCGTTTTTTCTGATTTTTTTTTGGCGGGCATCGGTGTACCCATTGTTTCAATTGTGGCGACACGTGTCCGTCGTTTTTTGTAATATTTTTTTTTAGAATAGCCTCGTACCTTATTTTAATCAAAAAGAGAATGTCCATGCATCATTAAGGAATTTATTATTTTTATACCGTGTATGTGAATCTTGATCTTGAGAATATGACTATAATCTCACTAGCGGTCAACAGTTCGACAAAGCTTAATATGACATCAAGTAAATTTTTGTTATTTATTTTCTAAAGTTCTCCGGATTTCAAGTATCTCTTAGAACAACGTCATAGCAAATTCTATCTCCATTCATATTCCACAATCACTGTAGACAAAGTTCAAACTTTATGCAACCCACAAGTTTCAAAGATTTCAGGACAAATATCATTACCACTAAACCCAACTCTTAAAGAGATCAAAGTTATAAACTAGACACATGTGAAACATAAAATAGATCATCTATTTATCATTTCAACAACGGATAAACTAGAACATTTATATCACATATTTGGAGTGAAATTAATATGCAAATGTGGACGCAAGTACAGGTTACCTCTGTGGGGATCCATCCCCAAGTTTGCTCGTAGCAAGCTGATGACAGAGATAGGCTGCCCAATTTATCTTCTCCGCCTTGTACTTCTTTCCGTTTTGATCTTCTCTTGATGACCAGCCATACTTTGCTGTCTCGGCCTAGTTGACATCAAGGTGGCTTGGCCACCTGCATGCCTCGAGTTGCATGTACCGGCTAAGACGATTAGGCGATCGACTAAGCCGATCATGCAGCAACATCAGCATGGAGCATGCAGAAAAGGCAACCGAGAAATGAGAGGCCAACGTCTTTGACTTGTCCAAAAATAGCAGCATCATGAGTCATCCTTGCTCGTTCTCATGCAATTTCAAAGCACGAGACACATATACAAGCATATTATGCATGCTTCTCACTATATGCATGTGTCCCACTTACAGGCTCAGCTTTGCACAACGGTAAGCCAGTAAGGGTACAGGGCGCATGCCTGTACAGCCGGCCTGACCGATCCTGTGATCGGCGCTGGTCTTACAGTATAGCAGCAGGCGACCAGCGACTAAATAAAGAGCGAAGCATGTAGAACAATACCAGAAGTAGTATACAGGCCTAACATGCTAACAGTAGCGCGACGCACGCAAGCTAGCGGCCTAATTTAGTTAACAGTACTGTAGCAGGCTGACCATTTGTATACATCTAATTAGAAGCACGATTAACACATTTAATCGGCCAAATTTGATTAGCAAAGAGGCCATGATTAAAGCATGTACAAATAATCGGCTAATTTCATCTTCATATTATCATGCCCCCCGGTCTTGAGGTCATCAAACTTAAAATTCCATAGGGGCTTTTTCAATAGCACGATGGTTGTAAATATTCATCAGCTATGTTGCATGCTAAGGGCGATAATCAAATATCAGCCATATGAATTCATCCACACGAATGAGCATAGCCGAAATATTTATTTCGGCTTCTGGTCATTTATAAAAAATTTGGCAACCCTCCATAATATAAAGACCCATACCAAGGATCAAAATAAGAATATGAGGGATGACCATACACTCCATAAGATGAATTCCATATAGGCATAGGCAGAGAATATGGATGATGCCATGACCAATGATTTTGATGATCCGATGCAACATTCCCATTTGAAAATTGTTTTTGATTCTCCTTCTTCTCTCCTTCGACTTTTTTTCGCACCACTTTCTTGAACATCATCCTTTTGAGCTTGAGTACTATTTTTAGGAACCCATGCCAAGCCCTTTTCTTTCAACTTCTCTCGTTAAGCTTTTGCAACTTTCTTTCTTGCCACTTTGGTAAACCGATTGAGCATCTTGGTTTTGTCTCTATTCTGGACAGCAACAACTCTTCTCTGGTTTTAGGCACTTGCACTTTATTTTGTTCAGATTCGGCACCTACAAAATTAATACGTGGTTTCCCCATTTTTTCGCCATTGATAGCCGGATTTTTCAGCAATGTAATCGGCTTCTCAATAGTGGCATCCAGATCTGAACTTTTCTTCTTTCGGCCATCATACTTGACACGGTAAACTTGCTTCACCGCTTTTTCTTTGGTTGAGCTCTAGACCGATTTATATTAAAACGATCATTATAAGATGATGATCTCTCAGAATATCTTGGAGCTGCATACTCTATATAGTGTGGCCTGAAATATGATGGAACATGTGCCTCTTCATCAAACCAGCCCCAATAAGAATAAGGATGAAAATATGCGGGCTGCGGTCCATAAGACATGGGAATTGACTGCACAAAAGGAGAATATGTTGCTGTTGCTTGAGATCTATTCCCTTGCCAATTCCATCCTTGAGATTTACACTTTGGAGACAATCCTGATGGCTGGACCTTCTTTGATTGATTGGCAATGTTTGTTTCGCCTATCTTATTATATTTAGCTAGAAGTTCTTCGAAGCTAAGCTTCGCCTTCTATTCTTTTGCTTGTTATGACCCTTGCCTCCATTAGCTTTCCGAACATCCTCCTTTTCTTCATCTTGATTAATATGCTCCAAAGAAGGATCCTTAGCCGATTTTTCTTGCTCAACGGAATCAATCGGCTTTTGCCGGTTGGAGAGATTGTACTTGCCCCCAAAGATCTTCTAAAATAGGAGTGACACTATTGTCCTCTGAAATATCCTCAATTTGTATTTCTTGGACAACAACCTTGTCTCCACTTGAGGGCTTCGCATCTCTCTCTTGGGCATTGGAGCCTTGAGCTTTGAGTGAATCGGCTAATGCAAGCCGATTTGAAACCTGTTTTTGCCATCAAGACCGATTGAATCTAATCGGTCCACTTGTTCAACCTCAAAAAATCTCAATCGGTCATTATCAATGTCCGATTGATCTCATGATGAAATATATTGCAACTATGAGCATTATGATTAAATGAATTGCACAACTTGCAATATGTAAGCTCTTCTAAGTTCTGAGTTGATGGCAAAGTATTGTGATCACTGATTCTAATAAATCTATTTTTCTGAAATATATTGAAGACATGATCACAAATGATAGAACCAAAGGTGAGCATTAAATTTGTAAGCCGATTTTCTTGTAGAATTGGCTTCAATGCTTGGCAAGCGAAAAAGATCAAATTTGAAATTAATCCATTCGCCACACCTTTACAATTATCTTTCATGCCGATGTTTTAGAATTGATTGTAGAGCTACCATCAGCATGAGCAATATTTTTCAATCTTGGCCCCAACCATAAAGCCCAAAATAATTGCAGAACTTATATCTCATATAGGACCAAGTATGAATTGATCTTAAACAAAGTAAAGCTACACACATATATATATAATCTACAGTAAACATTGGGGAAAACTCTAACTTTAACAAAACATTGTCATCGCCCTTCCAATTGGAGAAAACATGTAGGCTGATGCAATCTGAATTTATAACATTATTATTGACAAGCAAAATACCTCCCTCAATTGACCACTTAAAACTACTAGTAAGAATATTACTAATAGATGCATTAATTAAAACCATGAGATCGAACGGGATTTTAGTAAAATACTTGTACCTTGCACCTTAGTGACGAAGGATGTAGCGACCAAGGTTCTGCTATTGATGGTCAACTCATTATTAGCAATACTCTTGGATGGAATCTGTGCGCCCTCTCCAACGCCAATGATCTCCTCCTCAGGCTCTTTCGGGACCTCGATGCTTACCACTGCAGTGCTGGTGGTGGTGAAATCATCCGGCACCTACGGAAAGGTCAGAAATAATAGGAACCGGTACAGCCGACTTAGAGGTCGGCATGACCAATTCAACAGCAGTAGCAGTAGCAGTAGCTTCAGCCAGCCTAGCTGTCTGGAGAGCCGGCCTAGCTGGTTCTAACAAGGTGACCGATCTAGCCATCTTTGAGGACAGCTTAACCGCCTCCTGCTCCTGCATAATGCGTGGGCCTAGCTTGGCTGGCTGCATGATCGGATCAGCAGTCTTCATGGCCTGCAGAACGAAAGAAATCGGCTTGGCCGTTTGTAAAAACCGATTTAGCAGATTTTGGTGCAGCCGGCTCAGCTGCCCCGTGAGTTTCCAGCATGGAAGTGGTGGCCGGCTTAGCTGCCACTACAACCGCTTAGCTGGCTGGTCAGTCAGCCTAGCTGTCTGTATCAGCGCTAGCGAGGGAACAGCTGGGTTGATGGTCGGCTTGGCCGTTTCTAGCAACATGGCCGGCTTAGCCGACTTGAAAGTCGGTTGAGCAGGTTTCTGAACAAGGGCAGCAACATTGGAATCTTTTGCATGATTTTTGAGAACTTTCTAATCCTTTCTGATTCTTTTTCTCATCGGAGTTTCCACCATGCAAAAACGCCTTCCTGCAAAGTAAAAAGAATATGCATCTCCTCCTAAACTGGTTTTATCGGTTTCGGTACCGAAGAGACCAATTTAGATTGATTGTAAGAGGCAATCGGTTTAGCCGACTGAAAAGTCGGCTTGACCGATTCAAGGCGGGGGTGTCAGGAGTAGTTTGCTTATTTTCGCAAGGATCAATAACTACTCGCACATCAATATTATTTCTAATCGGCTTTTCTACTAATTTACCTTTTTCTATAGCCGATTTTTTTGACCAACAGGAACTACATCTAAACTATCGGCTTCATCAAGATCTTTAAATTTACAAAGTATAGAATTGATAGCGTCAGATAGGCGAGTAGATGTAGTACCTGAAGATTGTATCTCTTTTAATACATCAATAAAACTGGGTGCATGCCACTCCTCTGTCTGAATGATACCTTGCTCTGTTTTTTGGAAACAAGATAGAAGGGATTTTACACACACTTGCCTAGATTCCTTCATATACTCCTCGTGTAATTCTTCTTCAAATGTGCAACGTGGCTCGTACTCTGTCATTGTCGACTTCAGATAATTTTGAAGCAGCTCTCTGATCTCCACTGATGGCACTTCACCTCGGGGCAGCAAAAACAATATAGCAGACTAGCGTTCTTCTCTTTCCCCGTAGATGCGTAGATGCAATGATACAGCAGCTAGTTGAATTATGCGTATGTATATATAGAATATCATAAACCGATCTGGACACAGGCTTCCCAATTCACGTTAGCTTGCTCCGTATCAAACTGTGACGACGTGACGATACTAGATGAGCACACAGCAGCCCGACGAACACAATCGGCCTTAGGCCAGATTCGTTTGTCCGGAAAAAGATACGATCGGTTGTGATCACGTAAAGCAAACGATAGATCAATTAAAAAATAGGGTAGATAGATTCGGCTGCAAAGTAGAGCCGAAACAATCGTTCCCCAGCGGAGTCGCCAAAAAGTATGTTGACGCAAAGTTAGGGCTTCACACCAACACACCGAGAGGGCCTTGGACGCCCACGAAGGTTGCAAACAACCTAGTAGCAGCGAACACCGCAGCGTGATCAGCCACGAACGATCCGAGATCGCTAGAGCCGATGTGGAGCTCGGTGAACGGCTGAAGAACTCAACGCACCTCCGGAAGACCCGCCGGGAGGCACGCACCAAGGGGTTGTCCTAGGGGCAGCGGATGCGCCTAGAACGCCGGCGGAGAACGCGGAGTTCGTCGTCGAACAGCAGGGTAAAGGGTTGGAAGAGATAAAATTAGGGTTTGGAAGTTGTAATATGACGATTTGGGTAGATGGTCTGTTTACAATGGCCGGGGTTTATACTTATACCCTGGGCTGAAAGTAGCGCAACATGTAAAAAGAAATAATATTGAAATACACAGACTCAGCTTCTTGACGTATCTTTTCCTCCTGTCCGGCTCAACCAGCTTGCATGCGGATAAATCGCCTCGTCGAACATATAGCTGGATGCAATATCTGACTTGCCAACTGCTATGTAGATATGTACGTATATAATACTTTCCAATATTAACCAACTCAGGACGTGGCCAAACATATCATCTATTGGCCATACGAGTGCTCCTCAAGCCCAACATGCAAGCCCACGTCGTATGCATGTACTATATCTTTCCTTTCTTCTTGTTGAGCAGCAACACATGCACGTCTGATTTGTTCTCTAGCACATGGAAACCAAAGCTCACCGCCTAGGCCTCGTGTGCTAAATATGCCCCTGGCTCCTGCGAATGACCTTGGATATCTTGACCCGACATGACGACCAAGGTCGCCGAGACATCGGAGAGGTCGGCAGGAGAAGTCGGCAGGCTGCACGGATCCGTCGGCGAGCTGCCGGCGAGCGGCACAGAGTGGACGGCAATCTGCATGGACTGGTCAGAGAGGTCGGGGAGTTGCCGGAGAGGTCGACGAGTTGTCAGAGGGGTCGCCGAGCCATTATTATAATCATGACACTTGAACTTTGCTCGGACATTTTTGAGTGTCAACACTGCTCTCTCCCTTTCTCGCAGTCGTGCCCCAACCCTAGCCGCATGCTGCCGCTGCTGTCCCCGTGGCTGGCCCAACGGCCGCTGCCACCTCGCCGCCAGTGAGCCCACCCGGCACGCCCCTCACACCATTTTTTTTTTTTTTGCGAGGACCCTCACACCATTATTTGGTCACTTGTCATTTGGTTATTATTTGTGTTAAACGGTTACTTAACTGGGTCATACAACCATTCAAAGTGGATAAATGATCGATTAAATAGAAATGACATGCTAGCTTATACTATTTATTTAAACGGTGTGTAAACAGGATAAACAACCATTGATAAACGGTCTTGAAGACATGCACTTCATTGCTTGTCCTGTTAGCCGTTGCCTGCTTCAGTGCATCGTTGCAGAATATAATCCTATTAGAGTTCCATTCTTGACTGTTGGATGCTCGTTGACATTAGCTGAAGATTTGCACCTTTTTGAGGCGATGATACCTCTCGATACTTGTACCGAACATTGCATTGGGCATCTCGATCCGTCCAATTGCAAGTTGCGGTGAACGTGAGATTTCAAAAGATTTTGGGTGGAGTCAACTACACGTCAACCTGGTAATGGTTTAAGAACCAGACCAAATTCACACCAATCCATTTACACTATACTACACTTAAAAACCAAATCAATCCGAACGATTGACTCATTCGTCAAAACCAATCAAAACCATTCCAAACCATCTAGCTGTTTTTTAAATAAATGGTTTAGCTAGCAGTTGCAAGCGGTTGCAGACGGCATCGCTTTAGCTAGCAGTTGTACTTTATTGTTGTTAAACCGTTCTCATCCATTAAAACTATTAAACCAAACCAAACCATTATAGATGTCAAACCGTTTTGAACCAAACCAAATTGAATCACATGTAAAACCAAACAAAAAAAAATCGGTTCAAACCAAAACTTTAATGCACTAGTTCTTCTAGGAAACTTAAAATCTGCTTTAGGTAATGGCAACCCGCAGCAGAGGCACCTCGATATGTCCAAGTCATTTTTCCCTTTCAACGGCATAATTTTTTCCATAAAAGGGCAGCGAATACATGGGCGAATCAAGTCACCTACTGGATTGCTTACAAAGTTGTGTACTTGGCCCATCTGTAAAGGAAAATTTTCTGGATAATATTGTGATCTTTTCTTAGTTGTAACTAGGAGAATACCCCACGCGTTGCCGCGGGATTTTCTCGAAATAAAATCTGTTATAGATGTAGCATTACTATATTAAATTCTATATATAGTATAAAAAAACTCTATATGATCATCTTAAACCACTCAATTTTATTTGTTAAAAAAGGAGGAGATTACAATCCCATCCTAACTCAATTTAACATCAGCCATCACTCACACGCTGACCTTGAGGGGAGTATCACCTACCACTCCGTGGGTCCTACATGTTAGAAATTTTTTATTCTTTCCACATCCCTTCTCCGCGCCCCTCAAGGTGAATCAGATCGGCTGACTTCACCCCAAACGATGTATGGCTGTAGTCACGAAAATCAAATCGTCCGTTTGCATCCAACGGTGATACTCTCCACGCTTCCATCTAGCAGGCCACACAGCTAGTCCAGCCCATCAAAGCCCATCAGTCCACCAACAGAGCACGCGCATCTCCATGGCGACGAGTTCGACGACTCCGTCGGCGACCGGAATCAAATCCTCCGCGCCACCTTCCTCGTCTATGGACCTGAGGTGCCGCTATCTGCAAGGTCGCGCATCCTTCTTCCTCGCGCTGTACTTCCTCCGCCAGAGGTCGCCCCTGCCCTCCTGTGCCTGCCGGAGCTCGTGTTGAGCTTGGGGAAGGACGGGGCGCGGCAGTCCGCGGTGCAGCTGGCAGGCGGCGTGCGGCGGCCGGCGTGGTTGGTGGGAGCAGAGAAGCCGCCGCTAGCTCGGTGGCGCACAGGCCGGCAGCGCCCGAATTCCGCCCGGGAGGAGCGGACGTGCCTCGACGCCAACCGGGAAAAGCGAGCGCGGGGGCGGAGCTCCTCGGCAGGCTGGCGGCGGCTCTAGGCTGCGGCGCTCCACGGCGGTGCAGGCGCGTCTCGTCAGATCCATCTTCCCCAGCGCTTTGGCATAAAGATTCCGGCGTGAGGCGAGGAGGGATCGGAGGAGGAGCGCTCGCCGGCCGCCGCCGCTCTCGTGCAGCTCGGGAGGCCGTTGTTGCTCCTCGCCGATGTGGCTCGGGAGCCCTGCTGATTCGGAGCCGCCGCGGCGCGAATCGGAGCTTGTGGGGGTGCGGTTGCCGCAGCGGTGCCTGGCGATGGTGCAGATGAAGGGGAACCTAATACACACAACTATTAAATATGAAGGTAGCCGATGGTTGAGTTTCTTCTTTGCAAGCGCCATTGCCTCTTCGTTTCTTCCGTTTATTATTCAGTGCCAATCTCGGTGGAGAACAGTTTCACATCAGAGCCTGCTGCCTTTTCGTCTGGGCTCAGTGGATATGTGGGGGTTACCGATGATGTGGCTTCACCACCACGCCGGAAACTCTCTAGTGGGGTTTGGCTACATAGGTGAGTAGATAGGAAAAATATTCATATATTTATCCATTTAGGTGAAGGAAGCCAAGTTAGTCTAGCTAAGAGCATCTCCAAGAGTGCCTAAAATAGTCTCTCAATGTCGAAATTTTTGTCAAGATTGGAAACAAAAACTCATCTCTTTTTTTTTTTTTTTTTTTTTTTTTTTGAGACCGGGAGATAACAAAACTCATCTCTAACAACTCCTAAACCCACCACTCAATCGAAAAACCACCCCCATGCCATACGAGACCGGATCATCATGCCAAAATGAAGGTGGAAGGATGTGACAAAGAAAAAGAAGTACAAAAGGGTTCCTGATGCAAATGTATAATAGGGGAAGAAAGTATAAAAGTGGCTGGTGTGATTTAGAAATACTTTTAAATTTCTTATGTAGAATTACCTTCTAGCTTGAGTGTGAGACTTTAGCAACGGTTGGAGAAGCCAACAAATAAATTTTTTAGTCACATAGAAAACTCATTAATTTACTCACAGACGTTTTAGAAATTACTGGACATTGTCTAAGGGCAATTGCTACGGTACTCCCAAATAACCGTGGACCGTCCATTTTTTTTCCCCCTCAAACGGTCACGATCATCTATTACCTCCTAGGAGGTAATATTAATTATTTAATTTATGTTTTACAAAATAGGGCAAATAAGGAAAGTTTTAAATATAAAATATCTTTTATAGATTTTGTTGATGCGCAATCTGTAAATCGTGTTGTAAATATTTTTTTATTTTTTATTTTATACTTGATATATTCTCATTGCCTTATAATTTTGTACGTGACTTGATTAGCATGTTTAGTGGTCCTGCGTGTGGTTGGGCATTTACGTGACTTAATTTTGTGCGTGACTTAATTAGGCGTACGTGGTGTCATGCAGCTGGTGTGTAGATGCTAAAAAAAAAACTTGTACCTTGCATGTTAACGTGTGTGGTTAGGTGTACGGGTGGTCAGCTCAAAGAAAACAATCATGTTTAGAATGTAATTTCAAATTGTTGAAGAACACTTATTTCTCTTTTTTTATTTATAGCTAAAATTTGTAATTAGTCTTTCTCACTCATACTAACTCCAAGTGTGATGTTTTTTTTTTTCTAATATCATTGTCTATCAAGGTATTGTGGTCTTACTACTATTATTTTACTCATCTTTTGTCGTGAATATTTCTAAATTTAAATTAAAAATTGACAAATTCAAACAACAATTTGAAATATCAAATGATTTCCGTTGAACCCGCGCTGCTCTCCATGATTTGTTGAATCGGTGCTGGTTTCCCAGGATCCCGGCGCACTTGGTTGGAAGGGCCCGTGTACACCTGGTTGGAAGGGCCGGTATGCGGGATTTCCTGCCGTGAATAGGGTGCATGCGGTACTTTGTTTTTGTTTTCTTATATTTATTATTCCATTTAGTAATTCATTAAATTATAAAAAATCAATGGTCCAGATCATTTTGAGATATTACCTCCTAGTAGGTAAAAGGTGTACCTGAGCATTGCCTTGTCTAAGTAATAAGAGATCTCCATAAAAAGGAGATGGAGAATCAACATTCTCCAATAATGCAATGAATAGCATCTTAGTTTTGTTTCCATTCACACAACACATTCTTTTGGATCAAATCGTAGCAAGATATATCATGAGAGGAATGTCTACTTGGATAGCGTGGACTTGGGTCACTTTATCCACAGAAATTCCAAGACAATCTCCCCAAAGGTCTACAATTCTTGCTCATTTTATCGCAGCCACCGATTTTCTTCCCGCCACCAGGAATCAAAGCATTGTTGCCATTAGAATGGAACATAGTTCTAATCAACTTGATTATAACTTTTTCATAGGGTCTTTATGTCATTTTTCAATAACTTTCCAATAGTTTTTATCCCTCTTGTTTTATAAAAAAACACTGGTCAAATATTCATTTATTACTCTAAAGGAGTGAAGAACATGCATCCTATGCCTTTCTATAGTGTTTTTTTTTACTTAATAGATGATCTAAAATACCATTTAATAATTGCTGAATGGTTGAATATATTTGTAGCCATGACTATGTTGATTGGTTTTAGTGATTGTTAATTAAGTAATGGGCGAGAAGACATGTTCTTCTGAGCCTGTATATGCATTCGAATATATTTCTTCATTAAATTCAATTTTCTGTGGCTAAATGTTTTTGTATATAATTAGTTAGATTTTATGCCTTTTATTATAAAACACTAAACCTAATATCTTTCATTATAGTTTTTTTTTGACAATATCTTTCATTATAGTTGATATAGCTCTATGTAGCTCTTGGAAGATGTTGTTGTTAAATGTCTTTATTTAGCCTGCTAGTATGACAGATGCTGCTCACCCAAAATACCTGACCCCCTCTCCTTGTCCACACTATAAATACCACCCGTATGCAACCAGTGCTGCCACACAAACACCACACTCAACAGACCTAGCAGGCCTGGAATAGAGCAGGTGAAGAAGAACAAGAAGAGGGCGGCCTCACATGGAGATGGAGAGCCCCTTTTACTAGCCAAGAATGACTTCCCTATACACGCCCTATGTTGGCAATTCCTCCAGACATGGAGATTGCACAAGCTGAATTTTGCTGCATGGATGATGCATGCAATGTGGCTGCATGGGCAAGTCTTCTTGGCTAGTCAAAGTGCTCTCATCCACCTTGTCAGGCCTCCTCTTCAATTTTTTCCTGATTTTTGCACTCCACACATGGAATTTGGGAATACATCTTGAACCCACTATTTCAATTCTTACATGTATAACATATTTTCGTTGCGAGGAATTCTTACATATATATATATATATGTTCTACATTTCCGGAAAAGTATTTCTTTTTGATATTTGTAGATTAGATTTCGTTGTTTTTCTTGGTCATTCAGTGAGCTTGGATTCAGGCCATTCTTTGGTGCTGAACTGCTGATTGAACACAGCAATACGTTGTAAAGTTCATCACACGAGCTCCTTTTTATTTCAAGTTTCTTTTACCAAACAATCACCCTAGCGCTTAGCCCGTGACTTGCAGTTGTTGAATTCATAGAAAATAGAGAAATGCCTTTGCATGGCTACTGGTGTTTCAGCTTCTGCAGATGATCATCAGGTTTGTCCGGTCTGCAGTTGGCTTGGCGCGCAGTTCAACAGATCCAAGAAGTGCTTGGCTGCTTGCCAACAAGCACGGACACGAGGAGTTCGTGTGTCTGTGTGCGTGGCAGCGCGTGAGACCCAACCGCCACACGTGTAGGGCATTTCGATCCTCCAAGGTGTACTCACGCCGTTGGCTCGTTGTACGTGTTCAGCATTTCGTCGTCACATTCCACATATCTTACTATTACTAATTGGAGGCTCCAACGGAGGCTCCACGTTAATTCTCACCAGACGCGCTAGAAAAAAGATAAATGCTAGAAATTCTCACATTAATCAGAAACATCTGACCATCAAACCATTGATTGGAGTTATCTATAACCCTTAGATCTAACTTAATTTTTAAAGAAATTACCCACCACTGCCATTTTATATATAAATAATAATAAATGAACAAGAGAACCTAAATCTTTGCGTGCCAATAAATCTTGAATTCTTATCTTATATCGACTAATTGGAGGCTCCAACGGAGGCTCCACGTTAATTCTCACCGACACGCTAGAAAAAAGATAAATGCTAGAAATTCTCACGTTAATCGAAACATCTGACCATCAAACCATTGATTGGAGTTATCTATAACCCTTAGATCTAACTTAATTTTTAAAGAAATTACCCACCACTGCCATTTTATATATAAATAATAATAAATGAACAAGAGAACCTAAATCTTTGCGTGCCAATAAATCTTGAATTCTTATATCGACATGCACATAATTTGTTAATAAATTAATATTTGATGGGCCCACCATCACTTTCCCTTGGTGAGTAATGCAACGTCCCTACTACTCCTCATATAAGAAAAGAAAGATAAATCTATTATTTTACAATGTTTACGTACCAAGAAAGAAGGAAAAGATAAATACAAGGAAAAAATAAATACATTAATTTTCCATATATACCAGCGTCCCATAACTTCTGGGCCCTAGGCCGTGTGCAGCTCCGTGATCCGTCCTGGCGGCGTGACGTACGTCTTCACCACCAAAAGAAGAAGCCACCCGTATGGCTGTAAAACATTGTTCAATCGAGAGGAGGCACAAGATCTAATGACGATTAGGACCACGAGCAAGGGATCAAGCTAGGGCGATGGCTTGACGGTGGTGGCATGCCCGTTGCATGTGATTCCTCCATGATCGAGATGGCAGCAGAAAGCGAGAGGTGTATCGAGATATGAACACAGCCAGCAGACGTCGGCATGCCCGTGCCGGACTGCCGACGAGCATGCCCCTAACATGAAGATAGGACGTTCGACGCAACCGTTTGACGAGCGTGTGAGGACTCAAAGGCGGTTGATCATCACTGGGCGGAGGCATGCGGAGGGCATGCATCTGCATGATCAACATGCTAAATCCATACGTGTACGGCAAAGCGAGCAAGGAATCCCTTTATCTGCACTCGAGCCATTCACGCACCTGAACTTAGCAAATACTTACATGCAAGATGGGTGGTCAACAACATCTACAACAATGATAGCACCGGCCGCACTAAAGGTGTGGTCATTGATCCCATAATTACATATTGATTTCCTAGAATCTATTAAATTTGATCATCCTATAATTATAATTTAATTTGTCTTCTTTTCCATGTACTTATGTTATATAATACCGTTTACAACTTTAGGTGAGAATAGACCAACAGAAGAATTATAAAAATGAAAACAAAATTATTGGATCTCTATGAATAAATAAGGGTATTGATATAATTCCTAGTCACCATAGCTTATAATTTTTGTTCACTTTAATATAGTTTTATTAGATTACTTCAAGTTTATATGTTAATGATGTTAAAAATTATGGGACCGTGATCCATGCGATTATAAATAATGCATATATGGAAAAAACCATAAACCTCCACAATTATAAAAGATAACTAACTAATCTGATGATATTTCTTTTTATAAATTATAATGACCACCAAGTTTGGATTCATATTAACCATATCGGGCATTATGAGAGATAATATAATGTCATATATATAGTTATATATAATCTATATCTAAATTATATATTTGAACTGTTAATAAAAATGAACAAAAATCTCTCAAATCTACATATAAATGCTAATATGAAAAATAATTCAACATCCACAAGCACAATATATGCACAAAGCATTTTGAAATACACACTTATGTCAATATTAAATTGAAACCATGCACAGAGCTATGTTAAACTGCATGGACCCGAAAACAAGTGTACATTAGAATAATATCTTTTTACAAAGTTATCGAATAGGGAAAAATATCATTAGCAAATCATATAGTAATGGTACTTACGCTTTCACTTTAAGTTAAATTAATACTCACGACAATAGACTTTGCAAGTTGTTATCTCAAAAAAGGCTTAAACAATTTGATTTGAACATTATATCATATTGATGTTAGTAAGTTATTTCTAATGATTATTTGTTTAATAAAACAATATTAATACAATACAATAAATTCAACAGCATGAGTACCATGGTGCACGGTGAAACAATTGATTATGAGATTATAAAATCTAAGAGAGTATCTTAGAACCTGGAATATTCTTTTTAATAAAAAATGAAAAAATAATGACATATACAATAAGCATTGGAATTTCAAATTAACATGTGTCAAAAAAGTGGAAAGTGAAATACAGATTTTGTGATATCACATAAAGTGATAAGAGTTTGTATACTTGAAGTGTATGTTTCAACTAGACACATATAGTGCTAGAAAAATATTAATCATATAAATTATTACTCATGAAACTGCTATAATTTTTTAAAAAAAAATAGATCATAAAATTCATACAGAAAACCTAAAAGATTCAGATTGGTAGACTATAATCACCATCGTAAATAATAGTTGATATATCTAAGAAATTAATAAGGTCAAAATAACTAAATCAATAATTGATAGATTATCAAAACTGAATATAGACTATAGAGTACCGATTATGTAGCTACTATTAGAATATTAGTGAAGTGAATTTTTTAATATAAGTAATTTTTTTTTAGTTACTGTCTCCAAAGATTATAACCTGTATGAGAGCACGGGAAATATTTATTTTTAATAAGGTTATCAACCATGCAAATATATCCTTACGAAACAACGTAGTAATAAGAGTTATAATTTAATTATATTAACACTTATGACAATAAATTTTGTAAGTGGTTGTCCATAAAAAGGTTTTAGACATTTTGAAAGAAATATTATATCATCTTAGTAACTCAATTTTAAGAATTCTTTGTTTAATAAAACCATACTAATGTCATACAATATTTTCAACATCTTGAGTGACATGCACCAAACAACTATTTATGACATTGTCAAAACTAAGAGAGGGTAGTCGATGACCTTGAATATTCTTATTTCTTACCCAAAAAAAAAAAAAAAAAATGAATAAACTATACAATAAGCATTAAATTTCAAATTATTACGTATAAAATAAATTCCAAGAACTGGATCGAAGTTAAAGGTTAAGGCGTATAGATTTTCATGATATCACATATAAAAGGCTGATATAAGAGTTTATACACTTTAAGTATATTTATGTTTCAACTAAATACATATGGTGCTACTGAAATATTAATCATATAAATTATTACACATGAAATTGGTACAAGTAAAAAATGGATCCTAAAATTCTTACAAAAATCTAAAATATTTTGCCATCAAATTGACTGGTAGACTATAATCACCATTGTAAATAATAACTATTATATCTAAGGAGTTAATAAGGTTAAAATTTAGGGAGAAATGAAAATTGAGGTTTATGTCATCATAATATAGACAACACTACCTTGGCAAAAAAATGTAGACCATAGCTAAAACTATCATAGTTTAAGTAAATGTTTCAACTAAATGTATCTCACAAAACCTATGGAAAACTATAAACCAATATTTGATAGATTATAGATAAAAGACTATAGAGTACCTATTATAGCTATTATTTTAGAAAATTAGTGGAGGGAGAGAGAGAGAAAGATATTTGATATAAGTATTTCTTTTTTTTTTAACCTAAGTAATTCTTATTAGTTAGTATTATCTCATAAAATTCAAACCCGTGCGGGAGCACGGGTTGGTGAACTAGTGTATCTAAACAGGCGGGAGACCCATTGAACGCAAGAAACAGAACCGACTATTTCTGCATCTAAACATACCAATCGTGCATCTAAACCTCCACAGGCCTGCTCGATACCAACACAAGCGAACAACATCCATTTTACCGTGGGAAAAGTCCAATTTACCTTTTTTTAGCAACAAAAAGTCCAATTTACCTCCATCGTCTAATTTTGCTCCATGATCAAATGCTCCATCCAGTCCCAATATACAGTACAAGGCTGACCACTGTATTCAGGTCCCACGCCACAATATAAACCTTGTTAGGCATATAAATTGATGCAAGAAAGAGAATTAAATGAGTCTTTTCTTCTCTGAAGCGGAGGTGGTTCCATCTTATATACCGAGCGGAGGGAGTAGTTTTTAACCTCCCCTTGTTGTTTGACCCAATGACCCTATTGTTTGAGCTGAGTGATTTCGAGATGTCAGAGGAGGAAAATCAGAATACAATTAAAAGTTTAAGGAGATAAATTGAGTTTTAATAAAAAAATCTAATCTAACTATATTTTTATATGAGAAAATACTACAATTAATAAATCCTAAAACCTAGTTAATCTCAACAAAGCATACTTTAAGAACAAACACCTAAATTCGTAATAATTTATGGGTGCATGCATCATTCGAGAATTGTCTAAGTTCATAGTTTATGAGGCGTCGCCTAGTCGTCGGGGTCGGGTCGCCACGACTTACTGGGCGTATGGCGCCCACCTTAGAGGATTAGACGTCGCCTAAGCATGGAATGGCGTCGAGCAGACGCTAGAGCCAAATGTTAATTTGCGCGTGCGAGGATGTTGTGAGGTCGAGCGGAAGCCGCCGAGATTGACCACGAGCAAAGAAAGTTGGGGAAATCGAATGCGGCGAAAGGAAAAGGCAGGGAATTGACCGCGCATATCCTCTTTGCGCGGGAAATTCGACCGCTCAGAGCATCTATCGCGAGTGTGGGCCACATCATGGAGGGGCAGAGATAGCAAAAGAGGGGGCGGGCCACATCACGTAGGTTGTCCTCCCGTTCGCGTGGTAACTAGTGCATCTTTGCTCTGCTTTTTATGTCAGATCTGCCCTTGCTCATGGACTGCTGCGTGTGCTCTCTGCTCTGCTCTACAGTAAATATTGTATTTGCTCTGCTATATGCCTCTGCCTTTGATCACATAGACTAGTGCCTTTACTCACATAGACTAACCTAGGCTCAAGAATTGGGAATAAACATGTATGTATATATGTTGCACCTGCACTAGTATCTAAAATTCTATCTTATACAGCGCCTCCATGGCGCCTAATTTGTGTGTATAGCGTCGCCTAGGCATCCGCCATAAACGCCTAGGCGTTGTGAAGGGGGTCGGGCGCCACACGACGCTACAACGCCTCAAAAACATGGGTCTAAGTGGTCTTCATTTTTTTTTTTTGAAACTCGCTATATTACGGACGAAGGGAGTAGTACAAACACATAAGTGGTGTATAGAAGGAGCATGCAAAGCTAAAGAGAAAAACGAAGGAAGCAGCTAAGGCAGCTGGCCTTGATGCAAACCAAGCCAATTTCCTCCTTGAAATGTGAGAACCTCCATCTGGCGAGTCCTATGTCTAGAGGTGGTGGTAGGTCCAAGTTCCAGTGAATACCAAGATAGCTCCAATAGAGAAAGAAAGTGTGCTCATATTTGGCATGAGGTGCCTGAGCACGATATAAGTCGAGTTCCATCATCCGATTTAGCTCTCCAGTTCAGGCAAGATTGGGTCGTCTGCACCCCCTTCCCCCTATTTCCTCAAGCATCGGGCTGTTTATTTTGCAGTGCCTGAACCTTACCATCGAATCAATCAAGGATTCAACCTTGTCATCGAGCACAAAATCGGGCCTCAACACAAACACCTGTCCACTAGGTGGAGGAAGAACTGAGCAAATACTATGCATCAGGAGCAGGCTTAATTTTGCAGTGCCTGAACCTTAGAATCACTGATTGAAAGGAATGATGCAACACAAGTACAAAACCAAAAGGCTGTGCAGGTTGGGCATTAACCTCAGAGATTAGTGTGTTCTCTAAAAGACTATATAAACATCAAGGGCTAAAAAGAAGGGTGATATTGCTAAACTATCTAGAGCTATTTGCACTCCCAAGTATAAGAACACAATAATTGCAAAAGTAAAGCGCCCACACCTGTAATCAAAGAGCACCACAGAAGTGCGTAGAAGTAAACCATCATCACCTACCATGCCAATCAAAGCACCACATCAAGAGCACCAGTTGTATCAAAGATTATGCCAGGAGGCAATCTACGCCAGCAGCAATCCAGCCCTAGGTGCACAGGAAACTCTGAAACCAACATCCTAGTCACCTGACATCAGAAATGAGTGGCCAAGAATGATGGCGGTTGTCTGGTTGAGACCTGTAGGCAGCAACAGAGTTCTCCATCACAGCGTCACCTGGCTGAGGCGCAACCAGCGGCAACAGCAAGTGGGTTGTGTTACAGTGGCAACCACAGAAGGGTTTAGAACCCCAGCTGCCCAACTCTGCTATTCAGCTTCGGTTGGCAGGCACAGGTAGGCAACACATGCCAAACCAAAGGCCACAGGAAAGCAATGACATGGCTCCATGACGGGCAAACAACAAAGACAATGGTAGATTCGTCTACCAAGTACTACTAAGCAATATACATTACCATTTTATACAAGTTAGTATAACGCTACTAAGTTCTTGACAGATAACAGAACCAAACAGGCACCATAAGCCGGCTGTTAGGCACAATGGCTACAAACACTTCATAGCCTAGGATAATTAATAACCGATTTTGGACATCATGTTCTTAGGAGTAGAAGTAGGAGTGAACAGCCATACAACATAACCATTAGTACTATTGTACTTCCCATGACTGAGCTTGGCATTGATTTAGTGGAATAATATATAGTAGTTAAGTGATAGTTGTTTCATCGTCATGTGGAGCCTTCTGTCACTCCGAGTTGAAACCTGCACAAATGTGACAACCCCAGTAAGTTTGGAGGGCTTCAACAGCGATATGGGAAACAATGCAAGTATCTATGTAGGAATGAGGAATTCAATGCATAAGGATTCAGTTTACTAACTGTATCATAAGCTAATAAGTCAGATGCTTTATTCAAATGGAACAAGAAATGAAAAGTAAGATAATTATTGAAAATGTTTACAAAACCTTCCATTGTTTCAGAGTATATTGTTAAAACGAAATTGTGGATGTACTATGCCAAAAACATTCTCTAGCCAATTGAATGATATTTTTCTCGTTGGGAAGTGAGTCTCTAAATACCTTTATCAAAGTCTTGTATGAAAAATGAATGAACAAGTTTTATCCTACTACTAAAACGTGTGAAACGAAATCGTCGCCGGGCGAGCGAAAGCTCCCGCCCACTCTCAGGCCCACCCGGCGAGCGAAGCTGTTCTGTTGATAAAAAGCCCATCGACAGTTCCCTCGCTCCCTCTCTCTCCAGTCTCCACAGTAAAAAGAAACCATACGGCCAACACCCGCGCTCGGCCTTCCCCTGCCGCCGCTGCCCGCGCCCGCCTTGCCCCCACCAACCCTGGCCGCAGTGGAAGAACGGCGCCCGCACCCGCCCTCCCACTGCTGCCCCCTCGGTCACCTCCGACCGCAGGCGCCCGCCCTGCCCCTGCCGGCACCTCCAAGTGGAGATCTGTTCCATCCTCCTTCATTCCGGTATGTTGACTCTGCTGTTTATCATCTGGTGTGCCATGGCAAGATGATGACACTAGGGGCATGCTGAATTGCTGATGACTCCGCCGATTTCAGAACTTGGCACTAGGGACATGCTGATGTTGAAATTTGCTACATATATTCCGATAGACAAGCTTAGGCCATACGTGCCATCTCAACTGCTGGTCTTCATTTTCTTTTCTTTTTTTTTTTTTTTTTTTTTTTTGTGATGGACTGATTGCTGTGTTTCTTTGAAGAGAAACAATAAGTGAAGAACGAGAAGAAACGAAGAAGTTGATTGAGACCTCTGGTATCTCAAGTATCTCCGAATCTCTTCTTCTCTAGATCGAGAACATGCTAATCCAATTTCTTTTCATGTATTGTACCATGATACTGTCTAGACTCTAGATACACTTTCCTAATGCATCTGAAATAAAAGCAAGGCTGAACGTTTGTTGTCCGAAAAATATAATAACCAAAGTTTGTTTACCATTTAAAGCCTTTTGAACTACACAACATGAGTTGTTATTGCAATAGGTATCAATTCCCATCTTGATGTTGGCATTTGCAGTAACGTGTCATTGTTTTCTCAGCATTGTAGCCCGTCGCCACAGCCAGTGCAGTCCAAACCCAGCCGATGGGTTTACTTTGTAGAATCACAGACCTTTACTCAATAACAGATACTGGTCTTTTGTTATCATTTGAGACAATCATACATGGAGAGAGCCTTATCAATGTCTAGAAAGGGCAAGTTGGATAGTCATCCTTGTGGGTTCAGCCATCAGACTCTGAAGATGATCAGGTATAGAGCGCATCTTTGAGATATCTAAGCTGATGTCCCCAACGGTTCAGAACAATTTGTTGGAACTGCAAGAGCCTCAACCTAATCCTTTAGCTAGGTCTCGTGAAAATCTATTGTAAAAAAATAAGGTTGGGCATATGTTATTGGTATGAATTCTTCTGCATGGATCTGATCTAATTACATTTGCGCCAGCGCTGCCTACGGTTCTTTGTGCTTTGATGTGATGAATGAATTCTGTTGAATAATCAAATTGTACTTGTGCATGACCATGCTCTATGGCTTGCTGGAGCAGGTTGCAAAAACGATTGTCTATTTTAAAATGCTGCTGTTGCTGCATAGAGTGGATAAGCGCAGCAATGCTTACTAAATTAAACATTAGCCATACAAGTTAAAATTTTCATCTGAATAGTTTAACAACACCGAACCATGCATTGATAATGTGTACATGAAAAAGCTTAGCTGAACCAATAAGCAGTGCCAAGATAGTGGTTTTACTCGTTCTGGAAGATGAAGATATTTGGATCTACAGGTAGTAATATACTAAAATATAAAGTCAAATTTTAGTTGATCACAGTTAGATTATTGCTGAACCAATAATGCTTGCTAAATAACTATTGAAGAAATAGATTAATTCATTGTATAATTAATGTATAACATTGCACACATTATGTTTGTTATGGCGTAGTGGGAAAATCTTTGTGCCGAAATCTGGAACAAGAGCTGCTTGAACTATTTTATTAGAGATTTACATAGATATCATGTGCTCACTGAATTTACTGAGTTTGTTTTTTGCTTCTTTGATTACCAGAGATAATAAGATGCAAAACTGATATGTCAATATTTTGTTTACAATTGCCCAACCCACTCTGAAAATCAAGCATCAGCCAGCCTTCTATACAAGAAGGTATGTAAAATCTTTCTCTAATGATTTCTTTGTTCAGTGATTTTGCCATTTGGCTTTTATGTACATGTATGACCTTTTGTTTTTTTTATACATTCATTTATGAAAAAAAAAAAAATTCAAACCTTTGTAATGACCATAACAGAGAAGAATGCCATAGGCTAATCCCGTAATGACCATAGAGAAGAATGCCATAGGCTAATCCCAGATTTCTCTTGTTTAGTTTCCTAATCCATCCAAATGACAACACAAGCAACTTCCTCAATTACCTCGAGCCTTAAAATTTTTTTGAAAACATTCTTGGCGTTCACAAATGTCCTGTTGTTGATTTGGAGGATTGCAATTGGAAGGAGAGATGTGAAGGGAGGATGCATCTTTAAAATATATTTGTAGTCTGGGCACTTTTTTCCACTGAACCTTGCTGCTCTCAAATTTCCTTGTGTTCATGCAGCTGCAGACACTTGTCTACTAGGTTGTGTTCCCTTGTGCTGTTTACGGTAAAAAATGGCTCTTGTTACGGTAAGTTCCCTGCTCTTCTTGGCCTTCACACATCAAATGTGCATATATACTTTCTGCTGTGGCATTATGCGAAATTACTAGATTTCAAAAACAACATCAAGAAGTATACTTTCTTGCCTGCGATGCCTCAGCAAGTTTGTGCATTCTAAAGTCTAAACCATGCACTTCCCTGCATACAATTTTGGCTCAACTAGGTGCATGATCATCTTTTCTTGTGGATCCAGTATAGTTCAGCCAATGTATGTGCACAATGTTCAATCAAGCAAAACTTATGCACAGGTCGCATAGCTTCCACAATAGTCAATGGATCTTGTAGTTCTCTTAAAATGATCTTTGCACTTATAAAATGTCTTTGCAGTCAGACATGAAGCGGGCTGAATGAAATGTACTGCAGAGGTATGGGGTGTTTTGTAGTTCATAGGACAATGAAGGCATAGATCGTAGACCTATAGGATTAGTGTAGCTAATTTCTTTGTTCTTTTCTCATATACATATACATTTCTAAGTTGACTTTGTCTCATCTTGAGTATGTCTTTTTGTGGTATAGTTGGCCTCATTGGGTTATCTATGTTTTATGAATTGTGTTTCCCAGATCTATGATTGTTGCTCTGTAGAACTTGTTTGAACATTCATACCTTAGGACTTCATTTGTTAGTTCATCTGCAATCATATTTTTCTCATTGTCATGCTATATGACATGTGCAAAGTTAAATTATCATGCTCACAATTTTGGCTTGACTATCGGTCATCTTGTGAATATTTTGTTGTTCCCGTTGCAACATGATATTGAAGGTAAATTGTATACAAATTTGTTAGTGTTTTTCTTACTTGCATCTTTCAAGCATATTTTGCCACATGCAAAGGTAAAGCATATAGAAAGTTAACAAGCAAGGTAGCAAGAGTAGTGTACCTACCACATGCAAGTATAAAGTATAGAAATGTAGAAGACAATAAGTATTGGCCATTATCTTACATATATTGAGTGTACTCAGAAATTCCAGAACGTTTTGAACTCCTTCATGGACAGTATGGCATTTGACCTTGACTGTCTTGAGGCATTGAGTTGTCATATTTGATTCAGCTGTTGCATCAGGGCGTCCTTCCATTACAATGCCATATTTGAGTTCAACCTGCAGCAATGATAAACGAAGTCAACAATAATTTACTATAAGTATGAGCCTGAAATGCTATAGCTGTCCATTTAGAAGTTTCTACCTCTTCAGAAAATATGACAGTGAGGTTCTCTAAAACTGGTGCATGTTCAAGAATACGAGCTAGTGCACGGCAGTCTGCAGGCTCGCACCAGTAACCATTCAGTACCAGAGTCTTCAAGTTGGAAAAATGTTGGGCACATCCTTAGATCCCTTCTGAATATATACTGCACAGATTGAAAACAAAAAGGAAAACAGAGTAAAAATGGCTAATTTATCTGGACAAAGGTAAAAAGGTGGACCTGAACGTATTTAATGTACTTAAGATCATCAGGTGTGGGAATACACAAGTGTCAATTAGTCAATTTATATGACTGCTATCAGCAGACTAACATGACTGGATTCTTGTTGTCCGAAAAAAAAAAACATGACTGGATTCCATATTTTCTTATCAAACGAAAAATGCAAATAAAGTCAAGGTCAAGTGTACCGTTGAGTGATGAGCTAACAGCACTAGATGTTTAGCTAGTGCTAAACCTTCAAGAAGCAAGCACTCTATGTTTGGACCAGAATAATCTTCTTCATCGTCGCTATGAACGTCACCATCTGAAATATGAATAGCCTGCATAATGTGATGGCATCCCATGGGATCATCATGGTAGCACTCATCAACCCAATACGAGTTAATCCTGACATATGCCTCCATCAACTCTGGCATGCTCTCCAGAAATGGAGCCCTGAATCTGCCAACCTCCAACCACAATGAAACGAGACACGGAGCTCTAATTTTAAAGCGTCGACGACCATCGGAGACACATCTTGTGATGACCAGGTGTTTAAGTGACGGGGACATAATCTTCCTCATACGGGTGAAGTAGCATCTATTAATCTCTGGATGTTCCAACGCAGGACAACCATCCAGGTTGAGGTTATACGCAAAAAATAAACCATGGAGCTCTAGCCTCATCAAGTGCCGCGAGATGAGGTGCTCGTCCAACATCATGAGATAGGTCTCTCGCCCCTCTTCCTCGACCCGAAGCGCTTGAACCTGACAGTCCAAGAAACGGTGGATCCAGCCGTTGACGCCGACTTGGGCTCCATAGTTGTCATCGATATGGAACATGATGTCACAGGCATCGACGGGCGCGCACTCAAGCCTGTTTAGAGCAAGGCCAATAAGCTTGGCTTAACATGATGTCACAGGCATCGACGGGCGCGCACTCAAGCCTGTTTAGAGCAAGGCCAATAAGCTTGGCTATAAGCCAAGCCATGTCATTTGGAGACAAGCTTAATAGTCTAGTGATACAATAGTAGATCTTTTATACCTATTCCAACTCATATATTTTATTAGTTTATAGGTCCCACCACCATCTAATGAGTTGCCGCATGCATGTACGTGTAAGCGAAGAGTAGCAAGTTACTGGGCACACACGGTAGTGGGGGGGCCCTACCACCTGGTTCTTTACGGTTAGCGCCGGGCGCTGCATGCAGCGCCAAGCTGCTGCCTTTTCTATTCTTCTCTCTCCTCCAACTAGGAATATGCTAACATGTCTTGGCTATAAGCCAAGTGATGTGGCTTATTGTACCTGCTCTTAGTCGGAAGCGGGCAGGCGGTGCACGAATTCCTGGACCTCCATCACGGAATTGCCCCCATGATTCTCAGGCCTCGGTGAACTTCCAGGCGTTGCGCCATGTCCGTGTGAGGATGCACGCGTCGCGTACGCCTCCTGTGCGGGCAGGAACGACACAATGTGGGCTAGGACTTCGCCGGGAAGCTGGCTGAGGCGGTCTGCGGGGGTGGATCACAGGTGCCGCGGCAAAGGGCTCTCTTCCGCGCCTCGTCGAGGCGCCATCGCTGGTACCAACCGAATCTGCGATGTCGCTGAGAGGGTCGAGGATGGCAGGGCACCAACAGAGTGCAATGCAAGCAAGATCCCCAACTCACCTCGCGAGGGGCGCCACGGCGTGGCTGTCGGCTGGTGCTTGGGGACGCCGCATCGGGCACTCAAGCGCGGGCGAGATGCAGCGTCGACAACACGGGCGGCGCGACGGCGGCCGGATCTAAGGGTTTGGGGATTTGGCGTTTCGGCTGGAGGAGCTCGTCTCGGCTGCGTCAGCTGGGCCTCCATTTTAGTCCAAAATACAAATACCCCTCGTCTAATTTTTGCTCATGACAAATCCGTCCCATTTTTTATTCATGTCCTACGCCACAATATAAGGCCTATTTTCTCTGGTAAATCGATGCAACAAAGAGAATTAAATGTATTTTTTAGTGTTTAAAGCCAAGGTGGTTACGTCTTATCTAAAACTCCTATATAGGAGCTCCCCACTATCCATCTCTTAAGGAATTCTCTCGCCTCGATTGGTTCGCGAGTGGTAACTGAAATTGAAACTGAAGCTTAGCTCTTGCGCAGCTCTTGCACGTCGTGATTGTGTCCGTTTTTTTTTTTTCCGTTACCCGTCTCCTTCCACGACCCCGCCCCCTCCCGTCCTGGCCTCTTAGCTTTTCTCAGGATGATTGTTCGACGCGCCCGCCCCTCTGCCTTCTCCATCCGCGATCGCAACACGAAAGGCTGACGCCGCCCCTGTGCCTTCCCGCCGATGTCCATAAATTCGCCCACGAGTCCTTGCAGACGAGGGCGGCGGCGAACGAGGGCCGCGGGATCGTCCGGCGGGAATCGTCGGTGTTCCCGCCATCATCGGTCTTTGAGCCAGCCAAATCCATCAGTTTCCCCTGCGAACGGGCGTCACCGGCAGCCCCGGCAGCATTCCAGCCGGCAAGCACAGGCACGCGTGCCGTCCTCGGAGCGACCGGACCCACTGCTGGCAAGCCCAGCATCCCTGGTTCGTGAGTTGGACCTACCGCGGGCTAGCGCGGCAGCGTGGACACTTCCGTGGAAGCTGCAGCGAATGTGTTCGATAAATTGAGCACAAGGTATCCTTTTCCTTTTCTCCCTTTTTCCTTGCTGATATGTACAGAATCCCATCTCTATCTTTATATAAAACGGCGTCGCCGTCACCGAGATTCCATACTGAGATGGTGGCACTCTCACCACTTCAATATAAAGTGATATATTGTCAGCCATGGCCTCTCGCTGCCCTGTGGTCCTGCTGCTCACATGTAGACCGAAGCATATAATTCTTGGAACTATGTATAATTCTATTCCCCTGTTCTTGATGTTCTCTTGGGCCATCATCTCAACGATGTCGTTCTTCTCTGTATTAGTTCAATGGGACTGGATTGAATTACAGTGGCATAATGAATTCAGTACCAGGAGCAGTTGCTGAACAAGCCAGAGGAGCTCACCCCCTTTGCAGCTGCTCTTCATATGTGGGACTGCAGCATGCTATTGATTCAAGGTGAGAGAATTCCATTTCGTGCAGTAACTTCTTTTTATCTCTACACTTGCATTATTTTACTCATTTATTGGAATTGGTGTCGTAGAGAAATTATGTTCCAAAATTTGTTTGCATAAATGCCCTGCAAACGCAGCATGTGCAGTCATTAGTGATGATGAGTTCTTATATACTCCATTTCAACATCATCGGGATTCTGCTCTTATTGTGTTTGTATTTGGAACACCTTATTTATTTGCCATCAGGATTTACTTATGATGCTATTTGATTCTGCTCTTAGGATGCTATTTGAACAACTTATATATTTATTGTTCAGTCTCATCTATATTTCTTCTGATAGTATTTGTGGTGGCATCGATGGTGTTACCCTTGGATGTTGTCTTTATGTACCTTTGACAACTTATCTCTACTATTACGTTTCAGCTGTTGGTATGGGTGAATAAAGTCTAATGCAGATTTATTTTCTCTGTATTTATTTTCTCTGTATTTCATCCTGCAAGCAATAAATTATTCTCTCTGATATTTTCTTAGATAGAATTTTTTTTTTACATCCATGTTCTGTACAACATAGATCACTACATATGTGGGACAAGCTACTTGCCTGTCTAGGCATCATTAGAATGATATTTTGAGGAAGAATTTGAACAGAGTGTCCTTAGTTGGAATCTTAACAGACGCTTAAACGATTCTTCTCAGCTCGATGCCTCGAACTGCATTTCTCCACAGATCATGCCTTCATTTCTAGGTCATCGCTTAATGGCTGCCTCAGACATTCGAAGAGGAAGCCTAAGCTCATACACTCAGTTGCAGTACTATAGTGACATTTTACGATGACATAGCTTAGTTCTAAACTTTGCTGACACTTTTCGTGCAATAGTTTTGTAACTGTTTTTTTTGTAAGTTTACAAAATTTGCCGCAGGCTGCTAGAAACCGATGCAGGTTTACATCTACCATGGTATGCAATTTTTTACCTTTTTTCCACAAGGTTTCTAGCAACATGGGTTATTCTATAGATGAATAGATATATTTTTATTTTAGCAATATCGTGTACCCAATATATGTACCATCTCATTAATAATTTAGTATATATTTCATGGGCCATGTATTTCAATTTCACGGATATTTCAATTTCAACATGGGATATTCAATTGGTTTGCACTACCTAAACTAATATCTATTTTGCCTGCTCTAAGTGATGCTTTCGACAATTATCTACGGTCCTTATCCAGTATGGTTTAGGTGGTTTAGGTAAGCCAGAGATGAAAGAAGACATGCTACATGGAGAGTATATTAATTTGCTTAGTTATTGATTAATTGATTTCAATATATTGTAAACTCATTTCCTGCATTACAATGGATCGGGAAGAAATCAAAGCAAAGTTTCAACCTTCACAGATCTTGCTCCCCTTTTTTTTTGGCTATGACTTGCATATCAGTTACTGTTTTTGTTATTATCATCTTACAGCAGGAATTGTTTCTATATAACCCTACTATGGATCTCATTCTCAGTGTATTGTAATTATTTTAGATGTTTTACTCTCTCAACCCATCTTATTATGCATTGCAGGAGCATTTACATCATGACTGAAACTACTAAGCTTAAAGATATCGTCGCTGGCAAAAACAATTACAAAGTGTTTGGAAGGCTTATAAGGATATGGGATTCAAGATACGCCAACACAAATGCACTGATCAGCATTGATGGGATTCTTCTAGATGATGAGGTAAATATCCTCACTCATTTTAAATAATATTTACAGAACTATAATGATACTTATTCTGTTTTTTTTTCTTTGGTAGGGGACTATGGCTCAGATAAGTTAAATTTTAAATTTCTTATATAGTGCATTACCGTTAAGAAACACAAAGATGGCTCTACCTAATTTTAAAAAAATATAACATCTTCGCATTTCATATATTTTGCAGCAACTCACAGACTAAACGGAAGGCTGGAACTTAATAAAGAGGCTCCAGTTGATCCTCTAGAGAAACAACAGAAGACACATTAACAGGTACTTGATAAATTATTATACTCATTAAAAAAATACAAATATTCAATCAACTATAATATCTGACATCTATACTATACTCACTACTATTAATACAGGTAACCCTTGTAAAATTATTCTCAACATCAACCATGGAGAACGAACAAGATAGAATTATCTATGCTACCAAGGACTCACTATAATAAATAATTACATGTCCTTTTGAAGATACACCATGTGATCGTAATTATTATTTATTTATAGTCAGTAAACAAACTGTATAAGAGTTTTAGATAAGCTCAAATACTTAGCGTCAAGAGATAATATCATGGAAAATTTTTCTTATAATCATTGCATTTTTCTTAATTCCCAAGAAAGAACGCTACGGGTGAGATTCCCCTAGTATATCGAGACGAGGAGAGTAGTTTTTAACCTCTCCTAATTTTTTTAATCGAGTTATTTTTAGAGTGGTTTTTGTTATGATGTAGCATCATGTCAGAGGAGGTAATTCGACTAAATTAAAAGTTCAAGGAGATAAATCAATTAGAAATATCTTTTATAAAAAATATCTAAAATTTAATAAAAAAAAGCTATCAAACTATATTTTTTATATGAGAAAATAATACAATTAAAAAAAAAATCCTAAAACCTAGTCTAATCTCAAAAAGACATACAAAATTTGTTTTAGCTCTAAAAATTATGAAACTATTTACAAATCTTTTTTTTCTAAAAATCATGCTTTATTATGTTATGGTGCCAAGCTTGGAATATGTTGTTCATGTTACCTGATTCTATCTACGCATATATCATGATCCATGTGCTACCATCTAGATTGTTGTGTCATGTAATGCTCCATAATTCATTGCACTAAAACTTGATTAAATTTAGTAGTTTGTAAATTTAAACAAATATATTAAACAAAAAGGTTGCATGCATGCATGTGGCAGGGTGCATGTTAATTTAGGTTAGGGGAATCAGTGGCCCTACACTATTCTTTACTAGAGCTTCTTTGTGGTTTAGATGATCATTATTGACTAATCTACTACACCTATGTTTGTAAGAGCATCTCCAAGAGTTATGCAAATGAGTTTGGCATTTGCATTTTTACCAAAAAGCTCTAAAATGATGCTCTAAATGATTTTGGTAAATCGGTTTGTTTGACATTTTAGTGAGTTTGGCAATTGCAGGTGCTTATGGCGGCTTATATTTTGCGCGTGTTGGGAGCTTTGGCATTTGGCATGCATGGCGCTTTGTATGGCCCTTGTTAAACACTATATTTAGCCGAGTCTCATGAGTGGTGTTCGCATACACGTAACCCAACTACCAATCTATTCCTGGGTCACTTTTTCTTATTTGCCAAACCAAAATTGCCAAACTATTGGAGAAGACCTTATTTTTTACTTGGCATCTAGAGTTGGGAGTTGGCAAACAAGGGCAATTGCCAAACCACAAATGACAAACTGTTGGAGTTGCTTTAAAGCCCCCTAGAGAGTTCTCTTGACGTGCAGCTATGCCACATCATCACCGGGTCCCACAAGTCACTACTCTATTTGCCACATGTTGTTTGATTTGGCCTTGGCTCATCGGCTGCCATCCTCTCTTCATCTCCCTCAACGTGCACCAACTGATGCATCACAGCTGCCTCTTCCCCTACCCGCGCGATTTTGTGCCACCCTCCCCAACGCCGCTTGCACTTCACCTCCCCTGCATCTGAAAAGCCCGATTTCTTCACTACAAAAAGGAGAAAAATCCACGCCCCCAATCCTTACTGGTTCCTGCCGATCGAGGCCGCGTCTGCGTCTGCCTCTGCTGGTCGGCCGGTATAGGCGAGCGGAGGAAGGGAGAGGCGAGGCACCTGCTTGCGGCGGCATGGAGCGGTCTCAGGAGTCGGGCGTCGCGGCAGCCCAGCGGTGTCAGATTCGAACCCCGCGCCGTTTGGTCGAGGTGAGGTAATTCCCGCAAACGCCTTTTGCGTTAGATGGGGAATTCCGGTGTCTACCGGGCAGGTAGCTCCCGATGAAGCCTTCTTCGCCGGTAAGCCGCTGCTTACCCGTGGTGCTTCCCAGTCCAGTCCCAGGTAAGATCGATGCTTGCATCGGTCGTACTATTGTATTATTATTGCAGGTCGATCCATGTGGGGATACGATTTCACTGTATTTTTCTGCATGCCTAGCAGAGATGCAAAGTGTGCACACTCTGCGGTCAGGTATTTGACAAGGTATTCCTCTGTTTTTTTTTTTTTAAGATAGTATCTCCTCTGTTTTTTTTTTTCTGTGTAAGAAGAAATAAAGGTTGTTTGAAGAAAACACAATTTTTTTATTTCTAGAATATTAAGCAGGGGCTGATATAGTGGGTTGTCCGCTAATTGTGATAAGATTTCTTAGTGATTACCAATTCAATTCTTTAACAGACCCCCTTTCCTACCCGCAAGTAAACGCGCCTTGAGAATTCGCCTAATTATAGCTTCTACTAGAAAAAAACATAGAATAAGTCAATCAAGATTTTAATAATTTCAACCTAGACCAAATCTACCGCATGATTGATTCATAATATTTCGAGCAAAAAAACAAATTTTCTATGAATTTCAAGATTAGACTAGGTTGCCGTGTTTTAATTAATTATATTTTCATGTAGAAATATGTTTAAATATTTTTTGAATTGTATTATTTTCAAATATTTTTTTAAAAAAATATATTAGTCTTACTTATACCTCCCTTGGACTTTTAACTTAGTCTGTTTTTATTTTTTTAAAAAAAGAATGTATTAATATCTCGGCCTCTGCATCACCAATGCATATAGTTTTTCCTTATTACACCAACTCAAAAATCAAAAAGAAGAAAAAGAGAACGACTACCAACTCCAAACCACGACACTCTGCTAGCCCCAATCGAGATCCAAGCGCGCATCATAGCTTCCGAGACCTAGTTGTCTGCGATTGAACGTAGAAGTGCCACACACACATACTCAAAATGTCTTTTTGAGTTGGAAACCGCCGCCGCATCACGCGCGGTCACCTCGGCAACGCAAATCTGCTAGCCGCTCCATGTTGGCCTCATCGCCAACTTCGACGCCCCACGTTGGCCGCCTCGCCAACCGTGGGGTCGTATTGGTGTATGGTCCCACAAGACTGTCACCCTCCAATGCCAAGCGGTGTGAGGCCCCCTCCAACCGCCGTTCACACTATCCTCCCTGACCGCCTTCCTCCGTTGTCCACACCGAACACTTGAATCCTTAACTAAGCCTCCACCTGCGTGCTATAGAAGCGGGCGGACCTATTGGGTGGTCGGGGTGGTCCAAAGACCACCCTATGGCCTGCTGGTCAGTGATACATAGTATCGGAAAAAAAAAAAGCCATCGCCGCGATCCTTTGCTGGCTGCCGATCGCGGCCATCCCGCGTTGCAATGGGTCGGCCCAGCTTGGCGGAGTTCAATCGACAGAAGTTGGAGGGCGGGACTCACGCGATCCTTCGCTCGCTGCGCCGATCGCGCCCGGTTTACGGCATCGCCCGCCAGCTGCCGCCCGCCAGGATCATCGCCTCCCACAGCCGTCAGTCATGCTGCTCGTTGGCTGAATGGCTCGGTATGGATAATGCCACCGAGCGGGCCACAGGCTTGTCTACTTCGTGCTGCTTGTTTGGTCAGTCGATTAGGACTACAGCAACAGGTCAACAGGTGATTCCCGTCGGCTGAATGGCTTCAATTCTCCACCATGATCCATGTTCCCTTCATTAATTTTACAAATTTTCTACATGCTAGCAGTAGTGCTGCTCGCTAGGGACGGCATCACCGATCGCCCGGCGCCCGATCCGATCGGCCGTGCCCGTGTGGACGCCGTCGCCCGTCGCCCACTCGTCCGAGATCACCATCATGAGTTCTTCACTGTTTTTCCCTGTCTTCCTGATTTTGATTTCCTGAATCGTGATTTGTGATTGCTAATACTATTTTTTCAGTTATCTTGAATTATGAAGAGAAACACAGATATTCGATCCATTTCGCAGTATTTGTAATATTGAGAAACCGGCGGATAAACAAGTAATATTGTAAGTCTCATATTGCTATTTTCGCAGTATTTGTATTCAATTTGAACAATTTATATTAAGATTTGACGTTGTTTTACCAAATTATAATATGGTTTACCGAATTATAAGATGGTTTTACCGAATTTTATAAAAAATTGGGCGACCACCCAACGCTCAAAAGCTGGGTCCGCCACTATATAGAAGTGGTCCAACGATTCCTTTAGGAAGGATAATGACATTCACAAACACCAACATTGCTAGAAGAAGCGCACGAGTAGGCCTTTTGACCCTGCCTGTTACCAATGAATAGAGTCTTCAATGACGCCTTCAGTTAGGTAGATAGCACATGTTGCATCACCGCCACCCCGAGAAAATCAAGCAGGGTTGTCACCCGAGAGACTATCGATAGAAGCGGGACACCCACGACAACCACAATGTAAGATCCTAGTTGACTAGAGGGGGTGAATAGCCTATAAAAATTTCTTCAAATGCACTTAACAAAACCGATTAATATAACAAATGGCGTAAAAATGATTTGCACTAGCTCTAATGTCTTGCAAGCCTTCTAGTGACAATTCTAGATATAAGCTATGATCTCTAAGTCACACAAGAGCTATGTCACTATTCTATCTAGTGAACAATCATAAATATATCTTATGCTAGCAAGAGCAACTACACAGGTATATGCTAGCTCTCTACACAAGGTAACTAGAAATGTAAATGCAAGAGCAAGGGAATGTTATACCGACGTGTAGAGGCAATGCACCCAAGACAAGCTACTCTCTAAGTTGTGCCGACCAACACAAGGATGGTGCTTGAGCTGGGCGTGCACTTGCTAGCTCCAAAGCCACCACTCACAAGTGAGGTACCCAAGACACGAGCAATGTATTACTTGCGATTCGTCGCTCCGACGAGGATGCGTGGTCCTCTTTACAAATCAACCCGGAGGTGGCCAAGAACAATCTCTAACTCTTGCCAACGCCTCCAACAAATCACCAAGCCGGCTAGGAGCGGTACTCTCCAAGAGTAATGAGAAATCCACCGGCAACAATGACCCTCAAGTGCCCCTAGATGCAACTAGCAAAGCAATGCACTTGAATCACCACTCAATCTCTCAAGAATATGCTATGAAGCAAGTGGGACAGAGGGGAGGGTTTTGGCTCAGCTCAAAGGGTGTCAGAATGAATTCAAATGACCAAGAGACCCCCCATGGCCGGACAAACCCATATATATAGACCCTCATTCGAAATAGAGCCGTTAGGTTCAAACTCGGGGTGCACCTTCTTGGCCGGGACGTGCGGGCGCCGTTGAAAGCGCCATCGGGCGGGTGGCGTTGCACGCCGCCGACGCCCCGGCGCTTCACCCTAGGCAAAAACCCGATACCCAATACCGCATTCTGAACTACCCAGACCGACTACCCAACCCGAGGTACCCGATCCTAAGTTCGGATAGTGATTTTAATTACCCGAAATTAGTTTGGGTAATTTGGGTAATGCACGGGTACCCGAACTACCAAAAATTTTGTCTTCGACTTTGTTTTTATCATGTGTTTTTAGTTGAACACTTGAAACTATCACTTTATTTGAATATAATTCTCTTGGTTTGAACAAGTGACTATAATATATTATTCTTCACAAATTGTAGTTGAATTATACACAAATTATTGGTGAAATTTTGTTTAAATTCTTACTAAAATTTTGTGCACTTTGTTGTTTTCTATAAATTCAGGTAGAATGGGTTTACCCTGAACCTCAACCCGAATTTGCGGGTACCGAAGTTGCGGGTAATGGATTTTCGGGGCTGATTTCGATAGTAGATTCTATTACCCGAACTTTTTAAAAACCCGAATTACCGACCGATCGGATCGGGTAACCCGACCGCCTGTGGGTGACCAGGCATTGAGCCGTGCGTCCGCCAGCGCTGTCCGCGCGGCCCCGGCGACACCGCCTCGACTGTGTCCGGCGCGCTGGCTCTCGCGCGCCGACGCTGATTCGTGGGCCCGCGTCCCGCTTAGCACGCCAGACGCGACCCCCGCGTCAGGCCCGTTCAAAATGCGCCGAAGTCGTCGATACTTCGTTTTTCCTCATCAGCATTTAACAAAGTTGCACTTTTTTTTAATCATGATGAAGTAGGTGCTTATTACTGTGTGCTGTTTATTTGATGAAGGTCATAGGAGCAAAGAAGGCAGGAGATGAAGAGATTGTCACTGTGCCCCAAGTCCATGAACATATGCATATCTCTGCCGCACTGCCATGACTATGCAGGCCCCGTTGCAGCAGAAGCTGATGAGATATTCGACGGCATACTGAACTACCTGCCAGAGATACCAGTAGCGAACGTGAGGTACTCTGACTTCTTCGACCCGTTCGGTGATTCCATGGACATCGTAAATCCCCTGAGCTCCAATAACCCCTCAGTCAACATGGGCACACATTTCCATGTTCGTTTCCCTACCCAAAATCTGGGCCTCTGATGTGAGATCCAGGCAGAAAATTAAACTGCTGGGTCAAACCAACCATCCCCCTGCATGGAACTCAGAGATCCCCTCGTTGACGCAATTGCTGTACATCCAAATAATTGGCGTCCTGATTTTGTAGTATATGATTGGGTATGCGAGCTGTTTAAAAGGGTAGTACTCTGCAAAACTGAACTGAACAGGTGCATGGCTCTGGTGTTTCTTGCGCCTCGTGAACGTGCAGCCGTGCGGGTACATAAACGAAAGACATCCGGTGCATTACCTAATTAGTTTGAGAGCAACTTCCACGTGACGTGGTTGGGCAGGCTCCGCTCATCTTACCTGGGCTGCCAAGATAGATGCCGATGCAGGCTCGTCTTAGCTCTTGTTGTATTTCCGTTTCAGCAACTCATCTCCACGAAATTGAAACCTCCGGGACTGGTGTCAGTTGATTTGCTTTATACAAACACTACTCCGATGGGATACACCCGGTCAAGTTTCTTCCCAAGATCTACACTCAGTCTCTTTTTCGGGAGGGATGGGTGACCCCGACGCCCCAACCGCCCGCCTAGCCTGCGCCGCCCCTACCCACATGCCGTCTGCAGATCCGGCACCTCCACGATCTGGGGCTACGGTGGAGGCCCCCGCCCGCGAGGCGTCGCCCGTCGGCGGCGGGAGGAGATCGGCTCCACCTTCTTGCCGGGCCCCCCGCCGCTCGAGGAGCCCCAGGACCGCCGCTCGGCGGATGGTAGGCGCCGCGCCTGGGACCTTCTTGGCCGCCCCTGCCACCTCCTTTTGACACCGACGGGAGCAGGGCCCGCCCACCGACTTCAGCGGCCGACGGGGCGGCGTCACGCCCTGCCCGAGCTCCCGCCGCCCGTCGCCGGCGTGCTTGGGGCGACCAACCGCCGGCGCACGCCCTGTCCTCATGCTCTCCTGCTCCGTCTTCTCTCCTCCGCATCCACGGCCCGACCGTGCATCGGTTGCCACAACGCCCATTCTGCCGGGCGGCGACCCCTCGCAGTGAGGGCGGGGGGGGCTCTCTCCCCCTCAGGGAGGCTGGAGGTGCACGAGGCCGCACCTTTCTCGACCCACGGCCAACCTCCTGTCCGTCGCCGCATCCTGCGCTGCGCCGGGATGACATCCGACCGCCGTCTCGGCCGGGGTACCTGATCGCCCGCTGCGGCGCCCGCATGCTCCGGTCTTAGACGCGCCTACCTCAACGCCCGCCATCCCACCGGGCTCGCATGGAGCAGCGGCGGCCTTGCTGTTTTGCCGCCTGGGGGGCCGCCCCCGTCAGCGCTTCGCCCGGGTAGCGACGCCGTCGTCCCTGCGGATCCTGTGGCGGCGACGCCCAGCGGTGGTGGCCTCCCAAGAGGTAAGCCCTTTTTGCATCCGCCCCGGGCTTGTCGGCGGCGACAGTGGCGGCCCTCTCCCGGATGCGGTTTGGAAGACCCAAAGGGTATCTCGCGGTGGGTGGGCGTCTTCTTCTTGATTACTTTCGGACAATGAGGACGAGTTCGTCGATCCGAGGTCCCCCCACCGGTGTGCAACGCGTTTGTCCATCCCTTCCTCGGCGGGGCGTCTGGGGGCTCCACCGCGGACCTCGCGGATAAACCGGTGATGAACCGGCTTTGGGAGCCAGGATGCTACCCCCGGCATCCGAACCGGCCGGCGCGGCGCAGATGGCCGCCGTTGTCGGTTGCGCTCCACAAAGACCTCCGACGCCCCGTGATGCGCCCTACTCCTTCAACTAGGGTGCCGACACCCAAAGGCTCGGCGTGACAACCCGCCCGCGTGCGTCCCTGTTCTGCAACAGCTCGGCCACTACCACCACCTCCACCATCCGGTGACCTCCGTCTTCATCTTGGCGGGCATGCCATTTGCGGGGAGCTCTCAACCGCCGTCAGCGCCCCACGTGGGCGACAACGATTTCACTTGTTGTTGAGCCTTGGCGTGAAGCGGGCGCATGCCCCTCCGACCCCCGCCGTCGGCATACATGCCATCATCCTTATCGGGCTTTGCTTCAAGCTGCGGATGGGGGCCATGTCGTACTTTCGGTGTCCCCGGCCTATCCCGGCGCCTCTTACTGCCTCAACACGAGGCGCCGGTGAGCTGGGGGCAAGTGGGTCGCCCAGATGCCCCCTTCTTGATCGGGCGGATCCTTTGCTCGCCCCCGATTCGGCCTTGCCCGTGGTGATGGGCGCGAGCCATCGCGAATCTTTGACATCCACAGATCCTGCTCTCACTCGAGCGGCGAGCCGCAGCGGATCCCCCCACGTTGGACCCAGATCGATGAGTTGGAAGCCTCCCTGCGTCGCGACCGTTCTCCCGGCGGCGGTTGGAGCCCTCACCGCGCTGCGTGCGGTGACTCAGCCGCGGATGTTGTGGCGTCCGGTCAATCTCCGATAAATCGCGGACACCCTCAGCGGCAGCGCCACTGCGGACCTATGCGCCGGCGGCGGCGAAGGAAATCTCAATGCACCTCGCTGCCGCCACCACGTTTACAGCGACGACGTGAGGCCTCTACTACGCCCCACGGCACAGCGGTACCCTCCGGCGCTACGATCGCGGCATTCGCCGATTCCCTCAAGTTGCGGCCCCGGAGCAGCCGTAATCGCCTCGCCGCCCCCACCTACGGACGACTCGGCGGCTGTTGGATCCCAGCGCGGCGCTGGCGGCCAAATCGGCCTTCGGGACCCTAAGCCGGGCGGGAGGCTGGTCTTTGCTCAACAAATGGGAGGCCGCCCGGGGAGGCCGCCCTCGTCCACGGCGATGCCGTGGCCGAGGCTTCTCAAAAAGCCCGCCAGAGGTTAGGTTCCGCACTACAAGCGCCAAGGCAGTCCGTATTCTCCTTCGTCCCGTGCCCCCAACCCGTCCCCAACGTGGGCGCGGTGGTGGCCGCGATGGTGGACGTTCTGGTAGTCGCTTGACCGCCCGCTTAGCTCTTGCTTTGCTTTTAGTCGCTCTTTGTTGTCCGTCTTAGCACAACCCCCCTAAGCTCCACCGTTCAAGCCTGTTAGTGTGTTAGCCTCGTGTGCCCCGTGCAGCTCGCTAGGGGTCCACTAGGTTGTAAAAAAATTTTTCAACTTCTCTTAATGCAGAACGGGTCTAAGTCTGAGGTTTCAAAAAATTTCTTCCCAAGCATGGAACTCAGAGATGATATGATTGGGTACGCGTGCTGTTTATGTGTAAAAGGGTGACTCTGCAAAAACTGAACTGAACAGTATTATACTATACTGTACATCAGATGCAACGCTGGGACGAGGCTCGATCTGGTGTTTCTTGCACCTCGTGAATTTTCAGGTACATAAACGAAAGACATCCGGTGCATTACCTTCTTTGTATACGTGCCGAACCTTGTTGCGTTTCAGTTTCAGCCACTCATCTCCACGACGACGACGGTTACGGGACTGCTGTTACGTCAATGGCTTGAAACACCTCTCCGATGTGATAGGCCAGGTCAGGTTTCTTCTAAAGCTTAATGGGTTCATCCATGGATTGCAGAGTCTGCTGCAGCCTTCTTGGTTTTCTGACTAACGTCCGCGTGGTTTTCCCTTATTTGGATGCACAGTGGTTTACGAAAGCATAGATGCGTACTCCAGCTGTTAAGCGGTTTTGATGATCTCTTGTGCACAGCTGTTCCATGAATTCATCACACACATGCGTCATGGCCAGGTATGGCAGCTTGTGGCTGACTGGAGCCTCTAGCCTCTATATATATCCTGGACCCGAGACTGAGGTGAGGTCCCATCCAGTTCGACGAGCTGACCACCACCTGCACTTTGGTCCATTCTGACTAGTGAGCTGGAGTTGTCTCGTTGAGCCGTTTTGCTATGTCTTGCGCCGGTGGGTCCGAGGCTGCTGACGGTAGTGCCGGCGTGTACCTTAGCGAATACGTGCCGGCGTGGGGTCGCGCCGCTACGCGTGGCTGCCGCAAAGCCATGGAGGACGCGTCCGCCGCCATGCCGCCCTTTGCCGATGTGCCCGTGCAGATGCTTGCGAGCGCGGGGAGATGGACGCGCTCGGCGTCGACGCCTCCGAGTCCGCCGCAATGCACCTGTTCGGCGTGTACGACGGTCACGGCGGTTCCGCGGTGGCGGACTACTGCGGGGACAGAGTCCACGTGGTGCTGGCGGAGGCGCTGAGCCGAGCCGCGGCCGCGAGGGGCTATCGGGGAGCTGGAGCTCGGGGGCATCCAGGAGCTCTGGGAGGAGGCCTTCTCCGAGTGTTTCCAGAGCGTGGACGACGAGGTGTCGGGGGTGGCAAGCAGGTTGATGTTGGCCGACGGCGTCAGCGAGGCCCGATGCGAGCCGGTCGCCAATGGCAACGTCGGCTCCACCGCCGCCGTCGCGCTCGTGTGCTCCTCTCATGTCATAGTTGCCAACTGTGGAGATTCACGCGTCGTGCTCTGCAGTGGCAACAAGCCCATGGCTCTGTCAGTCGATCACAAAGTACGTACGAATTCAGTATAGGAATTATATGGTATGCAGCATTTCAGTAACGTACTGTGTGTATGTACTGGTATGTATACTTTTTGGTTTGGTGGTTCAGCCCGGCAGGAAGATGAGCGCGCAAGGATCAAGGCCGCAGGAGGGTTCATCTTCAACTGGCATGGATGTGATCGAGTCGCGGCCGTACTTGCTATGTCACGGGCAATCGGTAAGTACTGAATTGCTTCATGTACAGTACGCCCAAGCAGGACAGGACAGGACAGGGACAACGCAAATGGATTAGATATAGGATTATAGTGTCCATCCACCTTTATTATGTTAAACAAAAATTACAGAACGAGTAGCGGTAAAAGGGCCCTCTAATTTAACCTAAAGAAATTTAATAATGGGGCGGATTAGGATCGATCGTAAAACTATACAAAATTTGAACTAAAAATGAATAGGGCCAAGTGAAATTGCCAAGGAGGAATAAGGGCGGATCCATTACTACCCTAACGAGATGGAAACCTAAACTTTAATCCTATAGTTTAGTATTAATGCTTATAATTTATTTCAACACAGGTTTGCTAGACCCAATTTGTGGGATATTGGGTGCAATATTTGAACACACTGATGTTAACTTTTGACAAAAGAAAAAAAAAAAAGCTTCATGAGGAGAGTTGATATGCTTTCGATTGCCATGTAGGGACAGAGACATACAACCATTTATCATTCCAAAGCCGGAAGTGAGAGTCATTCCTCGCACAAATGCCGACGACTGCCTTATTGTAGCGAGCGATGGGCTGTGGGATGTCATCTCAAATGAGGATGCATGCAAGGTTGCTCGCTTAACGATCTTGCGGTGGCATGAGAAAAATGACGGCACATGTTTCGGTGAAGGTGGTGGACGGACAACAAGCGACCCTGCTTCAAAAGCAGCCGCAAAATTTCTTGTGAGGCTAGCTCTGAGGAAAGGGAGCAGGGACAACATCACTGTCATTGTGATCGACCTAAAACGTCGGAAGATGGTCATCAAAAACAAAACGACGGAAGATGGTGAAACAGACTCCTCCGTATGTTGAGCATGCAAAAGTCAAACGAAATAGTTTTGACTATTAATTTCTCTTGCTGTATATTTGTCATTTAAATTCAAATTTATTGGCATAAGTTGTGTGTTCTAAATTTGTACACAAAATGTATAACCATTGATTGTTTTTCCTATTTGAAATATGACTATTATTCCAGGACGGAGGAGTAAATCCTCATCGTCTGGGATTTGTCTGAACTAAAACTAGGTGTCAACATTGGCACATTACTGTGATCCGTTGTTGATGGAAAAAGTCTACTTTTCCTCCCTCAACTCTAAAAAATGGGCATACCAACTCCTCAACTTTTTTAACAATGCATTTTTACCTACCTAGAGCGGTTTTGAAGCCGGTTTTGCTACGGGAGTGACGACGATTTTGTCTTTTTATTTATTAATTAATTTTGGATGGATCTTTAAAAATAAAAAAGTAAATCACAGAAAAAAATATAAAATAGAAAATCAATTTTTATTAGACTCCACATGAGCATATCTACACCAAACATATAATATGGTATGGTTTAGTTCAGATTTTTACTAAAGCATACCATAATTGGATTTTACTAAAAGCATTCCAAAATTTTATACTAAAGCATACCATATTATATGTTTACTACATAGATCTACTCAAGTGGAGTCCAACAAAATTGAATTTTCTATTTTATGATTTTTCTATAATTTACTATAATTTTTTTCAAAGATTCAGCCAAAAAAAAAAAAAACAAAACTGTTGTCCTATAAAAAAAACCGCCTTTCAAAAACCACTCAAGAGAGTAAAATGCACGTTTGATTTAAGTCAAGAGATGTGATTTATTTGGTATTTGAGTTGGGGAGGAAAAGTAGACTTTTGTGAAAAAAATGGGGAGAAAAAATAGACTTCTTGCTTCTTGGATCCAGCCCATGCGCGTCATTCAGATGTACAGCAAATATCCTGGGCTTGTTTACAAGATGGGCTAATGGGGGCTGCTCTCGGCCCGTCACTGATTCATACACCATGGGACTTTCGTAGCACGGTGGCCTCATCAAGCCCATAATAGTCTTTTGCTCAAAAAAAAAAAAAAATCAAGCCCATAATAGTCCCCACTTCCCACCCAAAGAACAAGAACCCCACAGCCCGTTGAGAATTTCGATTTAGATTGCACGGCCCACATCAAGGATATTAGTTTGGTTCAGTGATATGGCTATCGAGTTTCAGGATGCAAGGTGGGGCGGGCTGCCGCTCCAACCCGCTGGGCTGCTTGCCCATCAGCTCACTTGTGAACCCAAACCTAACCCATTTAGAAAGTGTGGGTTCAAGCATACAACCCGCTTCGTTCCAGCGGCAGCCCACATCCCGCATAATCCTAGCGGGCTAGCACTAACAGCAGCACCGCCGGCGGCGGCTCGCTGCCGTCGCGCGCCTTCTGCCTCCATGCGCATGGGCCGCTGACACGACGGGCGTCCATGGCGCCGACCGCCGCGGCGGCGCGCTTCGTCCTGGAGCGGGCTGCGCCCGGAGTTGCTGCCGCGTCACGTGGCGGTGGTGATGGACGGCAACTCGCGGTGGGCGCCCGGGCCTGCCGGCGGACGGCCACAAGGCCGGCGACCGCAACCTGGAGCGGATCATGGGGCTCTCCCGCGCCTGGGGCATCCGCGCGCTCACCGCCTTCATCTGCTCCCGGGAGAACCTGAGCCGCCCCCAAGGCCGAGGTCGACTACATGATGGGTTTGTCTGATGGCTCATAGGCAACATCGACAAGCTCTCGCGGGGGATCCGGCTGCAGGTCATCGGCGACACCACAGATGCCAGCCATTCTGCAGAGCGCGGCGGTGTAGGCCGACAAGATTCACAAGTCGCAGCTGACGTGATGCTAGCGATCTGCTACAGCGGGCGATGGGACCTGGTGCAGGCGTGATCTGGAGCTGGCCGGGAGGCTCTCGGACGACATCGACGGACGGCGCCGCGACGAGCGCCGCCGGCGAGTTCAATGTTGATTTGCACTACAGCTGTGTTAGATGCATTAGGAGGATTCAACAGACATGCTCAAGATGGCAACGGGTCCGTGCAGATGGATACTAATCATCCATACCCGTACCCGTCGGTCAAATCCATACCGATCGGGTTACCAGCAACACATGGATCATGATTTCATTCCATACCCGTACCGATGGGTAATTTTTACCCGACGGGTAATCATACCCTTCTAACACACCGAATTCGTAAAACATATTATATCTTCATATCTTTGCCATGGGCCAAATCTTGCGGTATATGGGCCAAATTCGTCGCCAATACACTAAAGTTCAGGAATATACATATACTCAAATGCTTATATGGGTCAAATTAATGGGCGTAAGCTTACTGAGCTAAAATTGCGGCGACCAGGCTATATATTTGTGCGGGTATTTTTCTACCGGCGAGGTACCGGTATGGATACTACACTTCCATACTCGTGCCGTCGTCATACCCGCTGGATACAACATTTTACCCACTGCGTATCCATAGATACCAAATGCGTTCCATACCCGCCACTTTATCGGGTAAAAAGCCATCGGGTTTTCGGTGCCGTTGACATCTTGAAGACATGCGTTGCGGAACTTTGCGGGCTGCCGCTACAACCCACAAATTGAGCGGCCAGTTGTGGGCTGCCGCAATCAGCTCACTTCGTAATTGCGGCTGATGCGGACGCGTTGTGGGCTGCCCAACGCCGCCCCGCTTGCATCCTGAATCGAGTTGGACGAAATTCTTTTTGCAAAAAAAAAATACACGCACACATGCGCATTTGGTGATTCTATTTGTTTACCACGCATCGGAGGCTAGAGCCTCCCAATCTCTTTCCGTGCGTATGGACATGCACACACGTAAGTGTTTCTGAGGGTTCGGTGGGGGAACTACACCACGTTTTCTTTTAGGTAAAGAGTACTCATTGAAATATAGCATTGTGGACTTCTAAAATTTATATTCAAATATATAGTGCATTCTATATTTCACAAAGTTCATTAAGAAAGAAACTATAATTTAAGAACAAACAACTTAATGGTATTAATCTATGGGTACATGCATCATTCGAGAATTCCCTAAGTTGTCTTCATTTTTCGAAACTCACTGCATTACGGGACCGAGGGAGTAGTGCAAATACATAAAGTGTGCATAAAAAGGAGTTTGCAAAACTATAAAAAAAACGAAGGAAGCAGCTAAAAGCAGCTTCTCCAACCAAATTCTTAAGGGATTTGCAAGGGTTGGAGTTTGGCCTTTGATGCAAATCTAAGCCAATTTCTAACTGAAAAGTGAAAACCTCCATCTGGCTAGCGTGCAGATTTTATTATAAAAAAATTCAAGCCAGTTCTTGATGTCCAAACTATCCAGCAGGTGGCAATAACATTTTTTTCTGAGCCATCTCACACCCAATACTCGTGCAGGAGATCCGATTTAGCTCTCCCGCTCAGGCAAAGATTGGTTCGTCTGCTTGAGCCGGAGCTCCCTGGCAAGGACAAAGTGGCCCATATTTGCTGAGGCATCAGGCTATTTATTATGAACTCCTTTTCATCAAATAATCAAGGATTCAACCTTGTTATAGCCAAATCAAGCACAAAATCGGGCCTCAAGTCAAGCATCTTGCCACTAGGTGGAGGAAGAACTGAGCAAATACTCTACATCCTGAGTAGGTGAGCAAAAATAGAGGCTTAATTTTTGCAGTGTCTGGATCTTAGAATCACAGATTGAAAGGAAGGATGTGAACAAGGATGCAACACAAGTACACAACCAAAGGGCTGTGCAGGTTGGGGATTAATCTCGGAGATTAATGTGTTCTCTACAAGACTATATAAACATCAAGGGCTAGAAGAAGGGTGATATTGCCAACTATTTAGACCTATTTGCACTCCCAGGACTTGAAGGAACCCAACTTGCAAACTAATCATGGTCCACGAATAAATATAACAAAAAAATATTGTAGAAGTAAAGCGCATACCTGTCAATCAAAAGAGCACCACAGGAACTGCACAGAAGTAAACCATCCTCACCTGCCATGCCAATCAAAACACCACATGAAGAGCACTAGTTGTAGCAAGGATTAAGCCAGCGGACAATCTACGCCAGCAGCAATCCAGCCCTAGGTGCACAAGAAACTCTGAAACCAACGTCCTATTGGCCCTGGCATCAGAAATGGGTGGCCAAGAACGATGGTGGCTGAGACCAGTAGGCTGCAACATAGTTGTCCATCACGTCGTCAACTGGCTGAGGCGCAACCAGCGGCGACAGCAAGTGGGCTGTGGTATGGTGGCAACCAGAAGGGTTGAGAAACCTAGCTGTCAACTCAGTTGTTCAGCTTTGGTTGGCTTGAGCACAGATAGGCAACATATGCCAAACCAAAGACAAATGTAAAGAACAAAGACAATGGTACATTCTTCTACCAAGTACCACTAAACAATATACATTACCATTTTATACAAGTATAACGCTACTAGGTTTTTTGACAGATAACAGAACCAAACAGGCACCATGAGCCGACTGTTAGGCACAATAGCTACAAAGACCGCGCATAGCCTGCACCCGGTATAATTAATAATCGTTTCTGGACATCATGTTCCTAGGACCAGAAGTAGGAGTGAACAGACATACAACATAACAATTAATACTATAATACTTCCCATGACTGAGTTCATCATTGATTTAGTGTAATAATATATAATAGTTAAAAGATAGTTGCTTCATCTTCATGTGGAGTCTTCTGCCAGTCGAGTTGAAAACTACAAAAAATGTGACAGGCACGGTAAGTTTGGAAGGCTTCAACAACGATAAGGAAACAATGCAAGAATATATGTAGGAATGCATAAGGATTTAAATCACCAACTGCATCATAAGCTAATAAGTCAGATGCTTTATTCGAATGGAACAAGAAATGAAAACTAAGATAATTACTGAAGAATGAGTTTATAAAAAATCTTCCATCTTTTCATAGAATATTGTTAAAACAAAACTGTTGATGTAGTATGCCAAAAACATTTTCTAGCCAACTGAATGACATTCTCTCTCATTCTTGAGACGAGCCTCTAAATACCTTTTATCATGGTCTTGAGAAAAATAAATGAACAAGTTGTTCTTACTTACATCTTTCAAGCATATTCTGCCACATGTGTAAAGGTAAAGCATATAAAAATTTAACAGTTTTTTTTAGAATGAATTTAACAAGCAAGGTTGCAATAATGTAGCTACCACATTTTTTTTCAACAAGGACACCTCATTTCCATTATATTCATAACGGAAATAGAAGCATGTTTGGAGAGAATTCAGATAGCTAAGAAGCAAAAGGAAAAGACCATGAAGGAGAGCTACCAGTAGATCCTAAGACTCCCTTAGAGAGTTACTGCAGCAAAAAAAAGAGAGCAGTCTACACCACCCTCAAGACTAAACCAACCATACCAACTTGTCATGTCTTTATGTTGAGACACCAGGAGAGACCTTTCGTCAACATCAGCATGAGATTAACGCCTTCCACCAGTTGTTCCTTACCCACCTCAGCATACAGACCTACCCAATAAACCATTGGCGCACAAGCATGGCATATTCTACCCCTCAAACTATTGAAAACCATCTGAATAACACCCTGAGGAGGAGGTGGTTTTTTGCTGATGTAACATTAAAAGTCTAAATAACCCCCCTGGACGTATCAAGGGTTGACTGCATGAGCCCCCCCCCCTCAACTATAAAACATGATATTATAGCTTGTAAGGCATCACATAATGTTTAAATGCCTTCAAAAAGTCTCCTTTCTGATTTCACATCCGTTTCGTAGCCAGTGCATGTTACTGAAATTTCACAAACTGGCTGCTCTCTTTTATGAACGTATTTTCTAAGCTCAAGGTATTGTGCCACTACGCTCATGTTTTATCATTCATTTTATCTTCTGAGAGTATGCTAATCTCCTGCAAATCTCCGTCTGTGGCACTGCTGCCTGATGACCATGTAACTGTGAACTATAGAGTCCTGATGCACGCCCATTGTCTCCTCTAAAAGCATGTAAGCATGTTCTATGTTTACATATAACTTATACTCAGCCGATGAATTCACAAACAAACTTCTTCATTGCTCCAGCGATCATTTAATTTTCCTTAAGTATTACATACAAGAACTTTCTACATTTAACTCCATGTCCTTGGGCTATCCAATGAAATGTCACTTCTGTGGTCAATGAACCTATAGTATGAATATGTTGGGTCTCCTCTTACTGTTTTTCTTATCCTATTATCATCATGCAGTGTGGTACCAAGGAGCACTGGAGATTTTTTAACTCTTATTATCATCAAGGACACAAGCTTTGAATTCACTATGATCATTACGAATATTTTTTTATGCTGTACACTCAAAGGAAAAAAGATTTGGATAGTGCATGGCAGAATACAGTGCATGTGCTTGGCAGCAAGGGAGGATAAAAGTATTCCAACAATGGATTCTGACTTTTTGTACAATGATCTTATCCTTACATAATTTTACAGTCACAACAATAACCGTCACATTGTGCATTTTGATCCAGCATATTCAAAAGATTAGGGTTCATATGTATTTGGTTTCCATCAAACATTTTTTTTTCATTTACAAGGTTGCTGTTTAAAAAAGAATCTATCATTTCATCGATGCATGGATCATCACTATTTCTGTTTTACTTTCTATGTACTTATTCTTTGCTAATTAACATTAATCCTGTGTCTTACTATTTTTTCCTTTGGTAGTGCCTTAAATTTAACAGTTGTTTTTCTTAGAACATGTTACAGATGGCTAAGATGTTCTGCTTAGATTGGCTAAGCACATGCGTAAATTGAAGAAATTTTATTTCTGTTTGAACAACCATTTTGTATCTTATAATGAACAGATTACACACTCTGATTAAAATCCCTATGTTGCATACCTCGCTATCCCACACAACTGCGTGGTCTTTCTGCTAGTTTAGATGGTTGAGGGGTAGAATACCAGGTTTTTGTAGGTGAGGAAGTGAAGTAGACAACCACCTAGTTAATGGGGTTAAGTAGACTTTTTCCATTAGTTTGTACAAGTTTCCAACCAATTATATCAGGATCACTAGATAACTGAAAGTTCATTACATCAGTCAGCCATCTTCTAAAAGTAATAGGTTCACCATTTCTATCCTGAGCAGCAGTAATTTCTTTATTATCACACAATTCAAACAACACAGAAACCATCAAGTGTAAAGGTTTTCATATAGCCAGAATCTAGCCAAGAATCAAACCAAAGTCTGGTGTTTTTCATGCAACTACCACATGCAAGTATAAATAAAAGTACAGAAATGTAGACAACAATAAGTATTGGTCGTTATCTTACATATATTGAGTGCACTCAGAAATTTCAGGACGTTTCAAACTCCTTGATGGGCAGTATTGAATTTAACCTTGACTGTCTTAAGGCAATGAGTTGTCATAGTTAATATAGCTGTTGCATCAGGGCGTCCTTCCAATACAGTGTCATATTAGAGTTCAAACTGCAGCAAGATAAACAAAGTCGCAAAAGGTCAATAAACAATAATTTGCTATATATGTGAACCTCAAATGCTATAGTTTCGATTAGAAGTCTTGTACCTTTTTAGAAAATAGGACAGTGAGCTTCTCTAAAATTGGCGCATGTTCAAGAATAGAAGCTAGTGCAGGGCAATCTGCAGGTTCACACCAGTAACCATTCAGTGTCAGATCCTTTAAGTAGGAAAATGTTGGGCACTTCCTCAGATCCTTTTCGGGAATATACTGGACAGATTGAAAACAAAAAAATTAAAACACAGTAAAAATGGCTGATTTTTCTGGACAAGGCTACAAAGGTGGACATGAACCTATTTAATTTACTTAGGATACTCAGATGTGAGAATGCAATAGTGTCAATTAGTCAATATAATATAGGACTGCTATCAGCAGACACGAACATGACTGGATCCCATATTTTCTTATCAAATGGCAAACAAATGATGGGATTGAAGAAAAACATATAAGGTCAAGATCAAGTATACCATTGAGTTATGAGCTAACAGCACTAGATTTTCAGCTTGTGCCAAACCTTCAAGAACCACCCACCCCATTTTAAACCAATATGGGTTAATCCTGACATGTACATCCACCAACTCCGGCATGCTCTCTAGAAGGGAAGGCCTGACTTTCCCGACCTCCAAACACAGTGAAACGAGACACGGAGCACTAATTTTAAAGGGTCAAAAAGCTTTTATGGAGTCGCATTTTGTGATGACCAGGCGTTCAAGTGATTGGGACATAATGTTCCTCACACCGGCAGTAGCATCCCTTAATCTCCAGATGTTTCAACGCAGGACAGCCATCCAGGTTGAGGTCAACACACTGGAACCATAGCCCACGGAGCTCTAGCCTCGTCAAGTGCTGCGAGATGAGGGGGCCTGTCGCTCATCAGATGAGGGGACCTCTAGCTCGTTGACGACCCGAAGCGCCTGGACCTGACACTCCAGGGATGACTGGATCCAGCGGGTGACAGTGCAGCGGGTGTCGTGGTTGCCATGCATACCGGATCATGATCACACACTCGTCGAGGGACGCCGCGGATTTGAGCCGGTTGTTGAGTCGGGCTGAAGCAGGCGGTCCACGGATTCCCGGAGCTTCTGCACGGTGCCCCCGTGATTCTGAGGCGTCTGGTGAGCTTCAGACGTCGCGCCATGCACGCGCGAGGACGCAGGTGCGCACGGCCTCAGGACACGATCTGCGCTAGCACTTCGTCTGGAAGCCTGCTGAGGCGGTCTGCCGGGTGGACCACAGGGAGGCGCCGCGGCTGTGGCGAGGGCTCTCTTCCGGCGTCTCGTCAGAGGCGCCATCGCCTGGTACACACACCCGAACCAGAGGATGGGAGCAGGCGATGGGAGCGGGCACGAACAGATGCAATGGAAGCGAGGTCCCCAACTCACCTCGCGAGCTCCGCCTCGGCGGCGGAGAGATTGCCTCGATCACTTCTCTAGCCTCGTATCCTTCCAACCTCAAGGAAAGCGCGCCGGCTGTCGGCGGGTGAGTTGGGGACGCAGCATTGTGCGGACAAGCGCGGCGACGAGACGACGACGGCGGCGGCGGCGACGGCGGCGGCCGGATCGGAGGGTTTGGGGATTTGGCCTTTCGATTGGAAGGGGTTGGGAGGGCAGCATTTCCGTCAGTATGGGCCTTGGGCCTTGGGTAACACTTTGTTCCTTCTCCATGTTCGTCTGTGTGGACCAAGCATGTACAGGATACAGCCCAGTTACACACCCCCCTTGAACACGTTGAGAATTTCAATTTGGAGTTTACAACTTTTTCATTTTAGATTTAGGTAAATCTTGCAGGTGCGTTGCAGCCCGGGATAAAATAGTGTCTAGTTAGTATGAAGCAAACAACATCCCCAACCGTGGTCAGCCACAGTTGTTTATGTTCAAAAAATTATTATTAGAAATAATCATGCATGGCAGATCAACTATCATCCATGTGTCTAGAAAGTTTTTTTTTTTGTTACAACAAGGAAATGAACAAAATTTGTATTCCTTCACTTTCCTAACTAAACTAATTGAAGGAACATATCCTTGTGAAAAAAAAAAAATTGAAGGGACATACAGTATATCTAGTTCTAGCCGAACATTTTGTGTAGTCCATTACTTACAATATTTCCAAGCAAACAAAAGCATGACCCTTCTCATGTACACAAGACAATCAATACAGTTTCCATGCAGTATGATGGTTGTTGCACCCTGTACTACCGTCTTCATAATCACGAAGGCCAGAAAAGGGTAGCAGTCACATCTTGCTGTGCATCTTACCAATGCAACAGAACCCACTGATGATTGACCTCTTTAAAAGTCTGGATATCTTGTTCGAAGGCCATTCCTCTCCATCAACTTGATGACACAGAGAAACATTCACTTGCCAACTGGTAGTAACCGCATTCTAACCATTCCTGTGTGAGCTTTCCCAGACATAAATTTCAGATGCCCTATCAGCATATGCATTTAAAAAGATTCCATTTTTCAATGAAAATACAAAACAATAGATCAAAAGAGCACCAATTTGTAGTATCACCCAACTTACCTCTCAGCGCCAAAAGCCACTCTGATTTTCGTCTTCCAACACATCAACATTGAGGGAACATTTGCCGCCATCATCCTCTGCCCAACAAGCGGCATAGAGCTACAAACTGAAGTTACGCACATCAGCACATGACACATGCCTAGTGGACCTCTGTAAGGCATGGCAGAAATTTTCTCGCAAAAAAGGTATGGCAGAATTGATGTCTGGACTGGGGGGCAGAAGCGAGTCAAACTCTGTTAATAAGAATCTAAATTGGTAAATAGCAGAACTAAGAAAGCTCATATGTCCTTAAAATATTTGTGATGAGCTGAATCTCAGATTAAGTATATCCTTAAAATATACCTGATTCTTCCTTTTAATCGCACCTAAAGTATGCATAAGATTTGTGACAGCGCTGCAACAAATAAAGAATGCATTGCCAAATTCCCACACAGTTAATGCACCAAACACCTTTTTGTACATAATAAATGAAGCACATTGAATATTTGAACTAAACAGCGCGCATACTAATTTAAAAAAAAATCAAGACTAACTATCCCTGCAATTGCACCTAATCAAGGTATGGAGGTTATATTTCAATTCAACATTTCGATGAAATAAAAAGAACTGATCCCAAATATATGAGCTTATATTTCCAATCAAAGAAAATATCTCACAATACATGAAAAACCAAACCCAAGGGCCAAGGGCCAGGACCAAGGAATATTATTGTAAGCGACATGTAAACTTTTTTAGAAAGTTGGGGCTGCACAAATGAGATGCTGAAGAGAGGGATTCAAATTTCATTCAGCAAGATGGAGTAAGAGCATGGAAAAGTCAAAGGAAAGGGGGGAATAGAGAAATCACTTGCCTGTGCACACAAAGCAACAAATCACTACAGCTTTGTCCATAGAAATACCGCTGTTGCAAAAGTCAGTCAGAGAGGAGGCGTTAGTGTTGTCGTGAATATCAGGGTGCTCAATCAATGCACAGAAAGTTTGAACTTACTCTCTCCCAGACTTATCCATAGGTTACACAGGTTGGCCATTTCCTATGTAATAAAGATCAAAATTCCCTAAAATATAATGATCAAAGAAACATAATAGTAGTGATTAGTGTACTTAGCGTTTCCAGGTGTTTTTGATGGACTTAATAAACTATTAAAGTTCGGTAGTCTAATAACTTCTAATGACTTCATTCCATGCAACTATCCTTATCAACGTGCAAGTTAGCCATCTGGTAATGAAACTTTTGCTTCCTTGGACCACATACAAATTGTGAAGATGACAGAGAACTGACAATTCGTGGTAAAAAACAACTTGCCCATACACTTTACAAGATGACAGAGAACTGAAGATTGCATGATGCTTACAATTCGGAATGGAGAACATGATGATGCACAGTCAAGTCATAGGTTGCACTTTTCAGATGATATGCACAGTCAAGGCCAAGCATAAGGACATTAACATACTGCATGAAGTGAGTTGCAAATAATATTAAGTGCAAGGCTAAATGCCAATCAAAGTCATATCATGAAAACTTCCTGTAATATTCGTTAGACCATAGGGCCATAATAGTAGACCACAGAGCCACAACAGGTACGATCAACACATCATAATTTTTCAGAAAATCGTGCTCCTCTGATTTCAGTACTGCACTTTTCAGTACTGCACTTATCCACCATTGTTAGGAACACAGAACACTAACAGTAAAGGGAAGGGGGTGGCCCTCCGGTCCATAAGCAATGCACTAACTGTTTAAAAATGCATACCCACCAAAAAGATGGCTTCTCCTTTCTTGATTAGTTGGCAGTAGTTTTTTTTTTAAAAAAGGTTGGCAGCTAAATTCCTTAAAACAGGCAGGCACAAAGCTAATTAGTAATTCGAAGGGGGATAAAAGCAGCTAAATGAATGAATCTAAGAAATTAAATATAGATCAATTTTTTTTTTTTTTTTTTTTTTTTTTTTTTTTTTTTTTTTTTTTTTTTTTTTTTTTTTTTTTTTTTTTTTGAAAATACTGACCCAACTCCCTACGACTTTGTTTGCGCAGCCAAAAGGTTAAAGTGGATACCCTGATGAAACCAACACCTGTGCAGTTCCTACCATACAGCAAACAGGAATAAAGAGAGTTAAAGGCAGTCATTCAGCTACCTTGTATTGTTTCCTTCACAATATGTATTTCCCTGAAATCAAAATGTGAATGAAATCTTTTTAAGATGAAAATTGAAGATAAGTTTGCTGCATAAGACATGCAGAGGCACAGAAAGGTTCAAGGCATGTCATAATTTCCATGGGTGCCCATTTGCCCATTTGACCAAAACTTGACATATTGCAAAAAATTACCAGCTTGTACAGGGGCGGTGTCGTCCGCGGGAAGGGGCAGGAGGCCGTTGGTGGGCTTCACCACCAGGCGGCAGAAGCGCAGATAGGGTAGGCATCGACTCGGGGAACGGCCGAGGGGCAAGCGCGGATCCAGCGGCCCCGGCCGACGACGACGGCGACAGGAGAACTGCAGCGATTCACCGGTGGGTTGGTGGAAAAGCTTCCAGCCGCGGTCGTCGGCAGTGAGGCGAGCAGTTCGCCAGGGCCCCTTCCAGCCGCGGTCGTGTTGACGATGGGGGAAGCGGGATCGCCGGGAGGGGGCTTCCAGCCGCGTCCGTCGCAGATGAAGACCAAAGCAGTTCGCGGGCGATCGACGCGCGGTTGTGTAGATGGGAGGAAGTCCGCGGGGGCGAGGCTGGGCGTGGGCGGCTGCCAAGGAGGCGGTAGGGGCAGGGGCGGGCGGCGGCGGCGGCGACGGCGGCGGCACGAGCGGGGCCGGGCGGCCGGCGTGTCGGGATGGAGCAGAGCAGGCAAAATCTGGGTGCCGGCCGCCGCCGAGGCAGGGTCAGGGTGGTGGTGCGCCTACTGCAACATGGGATGGGGGAACGAACAGTGCGTCGTGGAGTTGTGGTGAACGGCGGTTTCACGGACGTGTGGCAGAGGCCGAGCCAGGCGGTGCTTGCGGTGGGTTAGAAGCGCCAGGGTGAAGCGTTGATTTGCTTAATGTGACGATACCGCGAGGCTTTTTGGTAGTATATAAGATTAATTTGGATACAACAAATTTTGTTTCACTTCTTGCATTTTTGAAATTCAAAATTTTAAACAACTTTGGTTATAAAAAATAAAACAAAACCACATTTTATATAACTCAATGATATCTACAACTTTGCTATTACTTTTTTTCCATTTAAACTTGTTTAGTATTCCAAATAATCATTTCAAAATCCTGAAAATAGAACACGAGGAGTATGAATATTCCTTAAGATCATTGCCTTTTGTGGTGGAGTTACATGTGAGGCCACAGGTTACCAGGTGACGTTTCCTTGGATTTTTTTTTTGTCGTCCAATTTATAGTTTTTTGATGATTTGTGAGAAATGATTTGAAAAGGTGGTTGTAATCAATTTCTAGGAGTGACTGTAATTACCAGCCACCTCTACAAATCGCTAATTCTAACAACAGGATTAGAGGTACATGTGCATATCTACTACAAAGACAACCTGTTGTAGTGTCAGCCAAGACTCTGATGCGAATAAGGAGGCCCTATTTCCTTTCTTGCTTGGACAATTACCTACAGCTGGAAACCAAGCTAAGAGACGCCATTGAATGATGCCCTGTTCATTTGGGCTTAAGCGACGGAGAGAGGAATGCAGAGGTTAGAATGAATATTTTTTTCCATCCGGTAAAATCACAAGATGGTAGGCAAAAACAAGAGGGAATGGAAGAAATTTTCAAAATTCCAAAAAAAGGATTAAAGAAAAAAAAGAGGCAAAACAGAGTTATGGAAAGGATTAGGAAAAAAGAGGCAAAACAGAGCAATGGAAAACCAGGAACATGTTAGGTTATGGATTGGAGGAAGCGGACCATTGCCTCTTCTTGCTGCATATCGTCATCCCCTCCAAGAGCTCCCAAGAGCAGACGCATTGTTGCTGCTTCCAGCGTCTGGGCACTGGGCACATCACCAAAGTGACTTTTTAATTACTATTTATTCATCCATTCAGCCTGCACAAAAGTGCATTTTATTCATCCATTCAACCTGACAACAATCTGTTTCTTTCTACTGTCGAATTCTGATAATTAACTAAAAGGTACCGGTGTAATTGTACATAATCTCAATGGGATACAAAGACATGCCGCGCCACGGGGGCAAAACACGTCACGAATCCTCGCATTCTCTCTTGCCCTCTCTCCCTCACACGCAAAAAACTAAATAGAGGCTTGGCGCTGCCAAAACATGTTAGCCTCAGGTGTTCTCCCCCCTCCTCTCCAATGCCACAGCATCACACCTTGGTTGCTTACAGCCTCATCCTTCACAGGCTCAGCCGCCTCGGCTGCCTTCTCGGATGTAAAATAGTCTCGCTGGCAGCGAGGTAGCGGTCTCATACTTTCTTCTTGATGAGAGTCCGATGATATCCATCCTTTGACCCACCATAGAAGGTAGGTGATGACAAAGTACAAGGTTGGGTAGCCTTGGACGTCGAAACCGCTGGAAGCAACATCATTGGCGTCGCGTCCTGGAAAAAAAAAAAGGGGTTAAGCCACACAATGGTTTATGTAACAAGGGGGGTACAGGAGGAACAGTGACCAAAGACTGGATGGAGTAACAAACAGACCATCTTAGCAATCACAACTTCCTCATCACTCAGGAGAAGCGGTGGCTGCCTCGTCCAGGATGAGCGCCAGCCCTTGCAGTGTCCACACCAAAAAGCATAAATTCAATAAGAACTGCAACACAAATAGATTTTCAGTCTATTGTATTTAGACTTCCATCACTGGGAAAGACAAGAACTACATGCTAGGCATAATTAAGAACTGCAACAGAATTAGATATGTCAAGATTATTTCAATCTATTATATAAAAAATTCAACCGACTGGGACAGAGACAAGAATCACATGCTAAACATAACTCTGTTGAAATGATGCCTTGTCTACCATAAATAATACCTAATTTGATGAAATCTAAGAACAGAATAATCAGTATGTGTACCATTTTGCTGAACTTGAAGACCACATCGTGGATGTTGTCAACCACAACAACAACAGGCTCATTATTGACCTCAGGGGCAAGGCTCAGACTTCTTGAGCGGCGTCATTTGCCATCCCTACAAATATCAACAAGATCCCAGCCAAAGCTATACAATGTATCATATATCCAATTAAAACAAAGCAATCACAAGAATGTATTAAAGATCAAACAGTACTTGCAAGTACAAACAATCACAAGAATATATTAAAGTTCAAACAGTACTTACAAAGTACTCCTTCAGCAAAGAACGACTCTTAGAATTCGCCTCAATGTGAGTCCTTGAAGAACTTCTTGGAATCACTATCCTGGATAAGGGATAAGAGGTCCTTGCTCCTCTCTTCCAGACCAAAGTACTGTCATTTTAATAGTTTGACTGTTAGCATAGACAGTTTCAGATATAAAATTAAAAAGCGCCATGCACAAGGGAAGTGAGAACCAAAACCTGGAAGGCACCCTGGCTGGCTTCAATGTCCCAATAAGGAACTTGATTTCCGCATTTCACAAATTCCTCTCACGCAGCATAGTAAGTAGACTTGAAAGAATCAAAAGGTCCAGTTCAGAAAAAACAGCATAGCCTGCCAATCATTTTGATGTCACCAGAACCGTGAAAATAGTCAGTAATATGATAATTTACACCATTGTAAACATCATTTTCCAACCCCAATAATTGCTATAAGCGCCAAGCTGAAAATTTAAAATATGAATAGAATAAGCTGTCACGCAAATCAGAAAGTCTAGATTGATGTCTACTAGAAATACATGCTTCATAATTAAATTGCAGACTCAAATTGCCAAACTTGCCGTTCAATAGGTTAACATGGCACACTAAAACTAGTTGGATGCAGACATGAGTAACTTAAATCAAATTAGGTAGACATCCAGTGGTAAATAAAGTCATAAAAAAGATAACTAACAATTGGCTGATAGAAGTACTCAAACTATTTCAAGTAGAAATGTCATGTTATTACCTTGGGGGCTGTGCTCTGGAAGAACTTCATGAGGTGTGGGTGGTTGTCAGGTTCTTGTCAAAGTATGACAACTCTAGGGGTGCTGCAGCATCAATAAACTTCTCAGAGCAGTAATATCAAAAATCCTGCACAATATAGCAGCAATGTGTTACAATGACAATCACATGATATTAACGCAGATGGTATGCTTAATTATCAGTATGAAATGCATGAGTGCTACCAAAACTATCACCAAATGTAACAGAGAATGTGAGTAAAACCTTGCTGTCAACAACAAGCTCATCAAAAAAAGGCTTCAGCAGCCTGACCAATGGCCTCTCCACAGCTGCATCACCACGGGGAGGTGGTTGGCTTGCAGAGTGTGGCCAAAGTCATAGTCAGACCTCAGCTTCTCAGCAACCTCCATGAAGTTTGTAAATTCAGGGCCACTGAATTCTGTGAAGACACCAACCTATAAAATTGCAATCAAGTCAGTCAGTTGTCAGCTCATGAGCATCACTTGGACATGCGATGATAATACTGATAAATGATTACAATAAAAACACATGGAAACTTTGAATTGGAAGCTTACAATGTAGATCTTCTTGTGTCATCATAATGGGCCGCAACATCTTCCTGTGACTTGAGCTCCTTGGACGCAGGGCCAACCTGCTTCTTCAAGTAATCCAATGCCATCAGCCTCCCTGGGGCCTTGTATTCTGAATGTTCTTCCCTGGTTCCTGAAGATCTTGAGGGTTGGGAACCCTTGGATCTCGTACTTGGTAGCAAAGCGGTTTGTTCTTCTCCTCGTTAGCATCAACCTTAGCGAGAACAATCGGTGGGTCATGCTTGCTAAGTGTCTTGGCCAAGTTCTCATACTGAAAAATCAAAGAAAACACGGCTTAGTATATATATGAGACCAAACTAATCAGAACAGAACCCCTTCAGTAAATAAAGGGAGTGAGCAAAGGGATAGGAGAAGCATTATTACCTCTGGAGCAAAGTTTCTTGCAGTGTCACACCTGCAAATTAGATTTGATCAAATTAGCTATGACAATCAATAGAGATCATTTACAGCAACAGTAATCACACAGAACTAAACTAGCACATCAGTAAATTGAAACTTGCAAGTGTGCTGTGTGTCCCAAAATAACCAGAGACTTTTCGCAAAAATTTAAAAGTAATCACACAAAAACAACAGCACATGAGGGCCGCACATGTTTTGCAACAGCGAGTGCGGGCCTGATTCTAAACATGACAAAAAAAGCATCCCACAGACGTCAAATCGAGCACACCAACCGCAGCAGACGAACGAAACCCCGTGATTCATCATCCATGGAGTACCCAGACCAAACAAGGATCGACGATAATAACTACTAGAACTTAGCGTCAGTCATCTGGAGCCTGGACCCTGGAACATCGCACTGCCGCGCGCATGATGCACAGTAAAACAAAACAAATCGACGCGAAGATCAGCGGCCCAAACAAACAAATCCACGCTACAACAGCGACTAAATCCGCGGAACTGAAACCTAAACCGCCCCGTCACATCACCAAAACCCAATCCGAGCCCAAGCCCCGCATCTGAACAGTAGTAACACCACCCAACCCAAACACCTCTCCAAAGCCCACATCGGAATCCCCGATCCGAGCCCGCTAAACCCTCGCGCGAGATCTACACATACCACCCCACTAACCAAACGAATCGGCGGCATGCGTGCGGGTCGAGCGAAGGCAAACTCACCATGGGGCGTAGAACTCGACGACCATGAAGGGGTGCTTGGCGACGGCCTCATCGAAGCTCTCGACGTCAAGGGGTGAGCACGGCCTCGGTCTCGGCCGCGGCGGCGGTCCTCCGCCCGCACGGCCACCGCGACGGCGGCGAGCGCCAGCAGCAGCGAGATCCAGCAGGCCTTGGAAGAAGCGCGGATCGCCATGGCGGAGAGTGTCCCGGGTCAGATTTCGTCGTCGTCCGAAGGGAGGGAGAATCAGACACAACACTGCTGCCGTGGGGTGGTGGGGTTTAATAGGGGCGGGGCGGGCCACGCGAGTCCCCCGGGTCCCCTCAGGGCTGGGTGGGTCCTGACGCGTGGGCCCCACCCGCAGGCGGCGGGGCGCGGGGGTCACGAGATATTTGCAGGGCGGTTTTGTGGCTTCGGTCCCTGTGGTTAGCGTGAATTAAGTTTAGATAAGAAGCGCGTCATTAAGAGGCGCTAAATAAAGCATGGGTGGGTCGCCGTTGTGTTTTTTTTTTTTTAGGATGTAATTAATCGGGAAATTAAGGGGTTTCTAAAACAGTGGGGCGGGAGGTCCGAAGGAGTAGTGTGGGAGGAGAGGCACGGTCCTGGCGTGCCACGCGCCTGACGCGCGCCGCCGGGGACACGGTGGCGGGCGGCCACGTACATGGGAGAGGCCTGGGCGAATCGGGGCGCGCCACGTCATGGATGTGACATGTCCACGGGCTCTGATTAGCCGCGCGACGTAGGCACATTCGGGCGTACGTATACCGTACGCTTTGATCATGTACAGTACGAGTATAGGATTATACGTAAATAGGATTATTAGTAAATAGGTTTAGACAAAATTAAATGTTTTTACAATTTATTTATTTAGTTTTTTTTTTTTTGGGAACATACTATAGAATTAGATTAAATAGTGTTTTATGACAAAATTAAAGTGGACCATATATATGTGATCTTCGATTCGGATAGAATAGAAGCCGTATTTACTACCTCCGGAATGGTAACAAAAAATTCTCATGGGGTATGTATGGTGTAAATATAAATAAATAAATTGTCATTGACTGACTGGTCACGTGCGTGCCAATATATACGGATCCATCCATCCATCGTTCACGAGACCTGATCTATCCTGGTACCGACAATGCACGATCATATGAATGATTATTTGATCCACGTCCACCAATCAACATCAAATCAAAATTCCTCATCTAGGAAACAAATCCCCTCAACTGTTCTATTCTCATTCCAACGCGATCGAGGATGACCAGACGGGGTCACGGGGTTAATGCGGTGAGATCGATCTGCTAGCTAGTCTTTCAACTTAGTTTATGATGAAGGGAAAGTTGAGGATCCCATATAAGATATCCACGCTGAAATACAAACACACAAATCAAATAGTACAAATGGCTCAAGTGCAAAATCAGACAAAACTAAATTTGGTTCATATTGTGCTTTTGGTTGTAAAAAAAGTGTTGTATATGCGATGCTTTTTTTTTTTTTGGGACGAAGGCACCAAAGGTCTGCGCTGTACATTTTGTTCGCTTCTAGCTAAGTGATTTTGTTTCGTTGCTCTACACAAATGACGTCACCCCTTGCTCTGCTAAGGAGTTTCGGCCCAAATTATAGTTACTTTTGATTTATGAATACATTGGTAAGTTTGGATGCCGTGGTTAGAGTTAGATTGAGTTAAATTTTCTTTGAAATAACCCAAAAGATCCAAACAAACGTTAGAATTTCGTCTAACCTACCTAAAAACCCCTCAGAGGGGTGATATTTGGGTTATTTTGGTAGAGCCCACCAACCTAAAGGCACAATTGGAAAAGTGATTGAAAAGCGCTTTAACCCCCGCTCAACCCCGTCATCCAAACTTGGATTAAGTTATTTTTTTAGAAAAAAGAACTAACTCTAACCAAGTTAGAGGATCCAAAGTTGATTTTCTTTGTTCTATTTATAAATGACACGTCAAATAAATGACTTTTTGCTCTCCTGGAGGGGAGCAAGAGACATGCTCATTTTTGCATTTACACTCGCTGGATTTTGGAGTTGTTAATTTGATTACCGGATTTTTCTTATGCTTTTATCTAGTATTAGCTAGATTCTAGGCATTTTGCACTCACTCCATCACTCGGTACAAAGCTGATCACTTTTGCCCTGCTACGGCGAAAAGGCACAATCACAAAAGTACAAAGCAGACTTGCTCATTTTTGCATTTACACTCAGAATATTTCGTATTGATTACTAGACTTTTCTTATTCTTTTCTAGTACGTACCTTCGACCTTAAGAAAATCTAGATCATCTAGTAATTCTTCATTTATCATGGATTGCGAAGATTGCGTGTTGTTTTTTTTCAACTGCAGACTTTTAAAAACTTTTTAAGATATATTAAGCAACCAAGCTGGCGAGAAAGGTCCTTCAGGAGGACTAAAAACCAAAAATGGTCCAGGTGTAGAAGTTAATGCCAGCCCGGTATCCGAGGCAATGGCACGACGATCCCACCTGAGGGGTCAGTAGGGAGCGCTTCGGCAAGACATAACGGATGGAAATGCCGCACCGTCGACGGGTGAAAATTAAGATTAACGTAGTTAGAAAAAAAGAGCATCTCGACGACTGAAGAGTAAGTAGATTCTTCACGCTGAAGGTGAAAGATGGTGCTCGAAGTCGAATCTCTAGTGATTTGGCGATGTCATCGGAGCCAGCGATGACACCGGTGGACGCGGCGATTTCCCGCACACTAGCCCTGTTGTTGCCTCCCTATGCACAGTTGATTTTTACCCAAAGTTTTGTGTGTGTTCTGTTTGTCAAAAAAAAAAAAAAAAAAAAGTTTTGTGTGTGTTCTTTAAGTGTTGTATATTTATCATTGACTTTCGATCCTGCTAAGCTCTTCTTGTATTCTAGCTCCAAAACTATGAATAAATCTTGGATTGGATGGATTCCTTTGTGTGAGTGTGAAAACGTACACTGAAAACGCACATGATGCGAGTCACGTGGGAAATTATAAAGAACTATTAGTTAAAATACACAAAAGTAGGATAATCTCCAAGGGAGTACTAGATCGGTAGCCGTGCAGCGTGATGCGCGAGTGACCACAACTCACCAACTCGCTATTTCCCTTTAACTAGTAGGCGGGACGGTCGGTGACGTGGCTGGTGTGCTCTGTTCTGTGGAGACCGGTCATGTGGACTGCGTGCGGGCCGTGCCGTGCCGTGACGCGGCGCCACCTGGCGAACACGTGACCCACCCAGGCACCTACCCTCGCCCTCGGCCGGCGGCTCGTCGCTCGTTCGCGTACGTCGCAGGCCCCCGCCCGCCGCGCCGTGCGTGTGGGCTGCTGCAGTCAGTCGCTTGCCTTGCCGCATGTGGGTGATGAGGTGGATGCGCCTACCCTGAGTGATGCCGGTGGCAGTTGCAGGCATTTGTTGCACGCGCTGATGGCTTGCGTGTCACTGTTGTGTTCCCAAAGAGAGAGATCCGGCGCTGGTCGGGTGATCCACACCGACGCAGAGGTCGGTACCCCGGTCCCCCCCAAGGCATTCATCAACTCATCAGAGTCCTGACTGTTCCTGGAATGGAATGAATTGATGTCATGTCCAGTGTTTCCAAGCCGTGGATCCATTTTGGTGGTTATGTACGGGCTTTGCTACATCACAAACATGATGACCCTAGGGTATGAGTACCTGTATGGATATCTCACGCAATACTACACACTTCTAGGTACTACTAGTGGAGAGGCGCGCGGGT
>JADLZK010009132.1:0-25010 GCA_015847255.1 Hyparrhenia diplandra | reverse complement strand
AATCTCGATGCACGTAGCAAAAACGTGGCTGTGCCGTAAAAACGAGGAGGGAGACCTATCGGCCACCGGTCCGGCCGACAAGGCGTGCGACGTGGCTACCCCATCCGCTCGCCGATGTACGGCCCGGAGGCCGCCGCCGTGCCCTCGCCTTAAAAACCATGCCCGCACGCTGCTCCCAACCCTAGCCTCACCTCCCGAGCCGCCACCCACCCACTCACGCCCGTAAACGGCCGCTGCCGCCTCCCCCGCCGTCCGCTCATCGGCGACGGCTGCTCCACCGCCGCTAGCCCGCCAAAACCCGCCAAAACGAACTCCTAGCTCCGCCATGAGCTGCTCTACCTAAACCATCGTCGAAAGGAGGTAAAAGTCGGGTAAGGAGCCGGCTCTACCTAAAGCTGTCCGCCGTTGAGGCAAGCTCGTGTTCGGAGCCGCTTAGGTCGCTTAAGTCCTTCTTTTCGCGTGTTCTAGCTCGCTCTAGGTGTGTTTGAGCTTCCAAGCTAGATGGTTGAGTGGATCTCGCCGCCATTTCACGCCAGACGCTGCCGCCACCGCCGCTGTGCGCGGATCGCCGCCGCGCCCGCTCCGTTTGTCGCCGCCGTTGTTCGCTGAGCCCAAAACCCGCTGTATGTCTTAGTTGAGTAGCATAGAGTCGAGAATGAGGTTTGGGTCGCCGCCGAGCATCGGAACAGCTGATCGCCGCCGCTGCCAGCCGCCGCGAGACGCCGACGCCGCCGCCGCTTTTTGACCGCTTTCGCGCGAAACTAAGGGCACCATCGCAGTTCATCACTCGACGGGCCGATTTGACTAGCCGGGTTGAGTGATTTATCACCGCGTAGTGAAAACCGCCGCCGATCCGCGCCGCCGTGCCCGTTTTAGGTCACTGACGCTGCGGGACCCGCCGCTGATTTTCTTTTTCTTTTTTCTTTTCGCTTTTCCGCTTTGTTTGAAAAGCTTTGAAATTCATAACTTGCCATTTTAAGGTGTGTTTTGAGTAAGACAAATTTTGCCATGCTTGTTAGATGATAAGCTACAGTACAAAATTATGAAACCTTATTTTCTCGCGACAACTTTTATATAGAGTTTTATTTATGGCCAAAAATGCATGGAAAAATGAGAAAAATCATATCTTTAATTGGTGCAAGATAAAAATATGCTTCCTCGTATAAAATGTTCTTGGTTTTGTGAGTAGAATCCAAGAAAATATCATGCATGGTATGTTCTCGTAGAAGAAATGTGATTTTCTATTTATGGGTCATTTTCGCGGTGATCTCTCGAAAATCATAGAAAATAAATACTAGGGTTTTGGATGTGAGACTTGTATGTTTGCTTTTGATAGGTTTTAGAAGCTTGTCATACTCAGAAATCTATTGTCCGACACTTTTCATAATACAAAAGTATTTTCATGCATAGATTTAGTGCTAGCTTGTCATTTTTGTGTAGGGTCGTATGTGCATGATCTTGCCATGAAATTTTTTATGGTAGCCTTGTTAGGGTCAAGAAGATGCTCGTATTGTTTGTAGAATTTTATCAAGTAGTTATGTGTTTACTATATTTATATTGCATAGAAATATCCTAGAAATGCATGTTTTCTATATTAGGGTAATGTGATTTGAGTGATTTGCTAATTGTTCCTAGCATGATTAGGACATGTTAGTATGTTTAGTTTGATAGTCTCACCTTTTGTTTTGTCAATTTATTATTCCTAGCTTTTATATAATTATAGTGTGCATGTGTAGTGTTAAATAGGGCATATCATGTTATGTGTTTTAAATTATCTTTTTGAAGTGTCCAAAGAGGTATTTGGTAGTTTATAGCTTGCCACGCTTTGCCGGAAAAAGTTCTAGATAAAGTGCATGCTTGAATGAGTTATTTGGAATGCCTTAAAGTGATGAGTCTCTGTTTTCTATTTTTTGAGGCTGTAGATGACGTGAATCAGGTCAGGGTGATACGGAATGTTTTGTAGAAATTTTGTTGGCCCATAGAGTATTTGATTGCTGAATTTGAGTTGTAGAACTCTCAGAGGGGATCGCTTTTACCGACAAAGATGTCTAGCTGCCATTTTCAGTGATTAGTGAGTAGGATGTTTGCTTGATGTAGATTAGTAGGGTTTCTGTGTAGAATTAATTGTTTTTCTACGAAGAGATATCCACTTACTAGTAACATACATCATGCAAAATTCATTCATCATCATTCACCTTCTATTTTAAGCAAGTTGATATTTATGTAATAGTGATGATCTTTTCTCCATCATATGCATCATCTCGTGGATCGGGAAATAATCGAGGAGCTGATCGAGGAGCGCATGTGAGAGTACCACTTGGGAGTGCAGCCTAAGAGGCCATCGAAGAGAAGAGTCGACCGTCGAAAGTTGCCTCGAAAGTGCCCGCAGCACGCACCGCCGACGCCTCGCGAGGCAAGCCACGAGCAGACTCACTTTCCTATTCTTCCAATTAACTGACTTTTGGCGCTCTTTTATATGTTTCCTCGCATTAAGTTTAGGAATATGGTTGAAACCGCTGATGCATTGAGATCCTTGTTGAAAGTTGCCCTATCCTATGTAGAGGTCTAGGTTAATGCTCAAATCATGATTGCAGTAGAGACGCGATTTCTGGCCACTTGAGGAAATGATGTGAACAATCACATGGGTGATCATTGCCGTCAGCCGAAACCTCGATAAAAATAAAACATGCTTAGATTGGGTGGATATTGTGGTCTTTTCATCTAATCGATTTAAGGACTTATCCTTTGTCGTGCCGTGGCTGCTTGAACGCATTCTGCCATATAAGTAGGGCTCAAGGGGTCGCGGAGCCGCTAAGCTCGTGGAATGCTAGGGGCCGCCTTGTTTCGCTTATCGCTCCTTTGGTGTAGTCGGTTGGGATTGATTGGGCGCAGCGTATGCGCATGAAGCGCCGCTTTCGTTGCGCCACTTGGTGGCTCGAGAAGGAGGGTAGCAGGACTGGAGACTTTACGCCCCCAATGTCCCGAGTGATTGGGTCTCCGCTTTGCAAAAGTACATCCGGGTTTATGTCGTGTGGTATTCGGCCAAATTCCGGTTTGTCTAATCGACTAATCGCCATCTCTCCCGGTTAGTGAGAACCCAGGATGCTTCCAATGATATCATAGTTTAATTACAATATATGTTATATTATCATGTGCCGCCAAGTAATATAATGTTGATCAAGTTACTTATGCCGTTATTTATTCTGCATCGAGCAATGATTAATCTTGACTATACAGATCTACTTGTATATAAATCAAGTAGCCTTTAACTTAGAAAAATACAAGTAGCAGTATAGGCTTACTAACCAACCTTATTTTGGAAATTAAATGTGAGTCACCAACCCCGCATAAAGCCTAGCATAATCCTTGAGTCTTTTATTTTATTTTGACGGTGAAGTCTAGCCGAGCATTTTGTACTCGTGGTTTTATTCCCGTTGTTGTGTGAGCATTTGTACCATGGGTACCGTAAGACTTGTTTGTTTCCTCGTCGATGAGGAGTAAGGCCGTGGCAAGGCATTTCTATATCCCTCGCCTCATGCCGCTGCGGTTGATCATCTATCGGCACTATTTTATCTTTGTTCGCTAAAAGACTATTTGGTTTCTAAAAACTACCGCCTGCGCATTTGAACCCAGTTTGTAATAATTTATATATCGCGACTCGATATTTTATATATGTCGAATTTGGTTTGAAATACCCGCGGGATTTTACTACCAAGCTCAACGATCCTGCTGTGTTGTTGATGAGTTTGAAATCACTGCGATTTCGGAATACCGGCTTTATATGGACTCAAGTAGACTCGCGATTGCTTCGGTGATTGCGAATTATACTTGATTTCTTATAAATTGGTCGGCTCTATCACGCTGGCGGGCGTATGGGGGAAGAAAGAGCTGAGAGAGCGAGGCCGGTGACAGAACGGGCGAGGTGGGGATAGAAAGGGCGATTTTCCCCGATCGCGTGTTTAGGCGTGTATTTATACACGAGCGGATCTAGCTTCGGCCAGCTTGGTGAATCGACCACCGCAGAGGGAGCCGGGAAAGGGGAATCACAAGGCGCATTAGAATCGCTAACGAAGCCGCCCTATGAATTGTAGCCATAGATCGACGAAATCCAACGCTTATCAACCTACCGAGGATACGTATATGGTTCCCCGCCGGAAGCCATTGCGCCTTTATCGCCTTCACTTCATAAGTCATTGTAAATTTATTTTCGTAGAAAACCACGGATGAAATTCATTCCTCATTGTAGTAGTAATAATATACACTTGAATTTTTGACTAAAATTAAATCCGGTAGTATTTGGTGCTTTGCAATAATAATCATTGAGTAAATAACAAAATATCAAATGTCAATAATAGTAGTAGATTGGTGCTTTGTAGTAGTCAATAGCCGCATAATAACAAATATCAAATGGGAATAATTTCATGGCTCGTCACATGAATTTCGCATCAAGGTCCAATATATATTTCACAAGTTTTAGTAGTAATAATTACAAAAAAAACGCCAACTTTCTCGCACAAAAATTCACAATTTCATGGCAACCAAGTGCTAGCCGATCAATGTTCCCACAACCGTATCTTTACTGCCTCAACTAGGCACAACGTAACAACAAATTTGTTTTTTGTGGCTAAGATGGTCATGAACTGTGCATGCCTCTAATTAAGGAACTTAGTGACTACGGAATGATAATTTTTATAGGATTACTTATTTCCAAAATTTCAGAAACATATACTATAATTTGGCGTGACTAGGTAGTAATTATCCAACAATTTACACAAAATCAAGTATAGCAAGGTCCCTAAACTATGAAAGTGCACCTTTAGGCCCCCAAACTATTCCAACTGTGTCATCTGGGTCCCCAAACTATTTGTTAAGTGGACTGCAAATTAAGATATTTGTTTGTCGGTAAAGTTTGCCATATGCCATCGGTGTTTAGCAAATTTACCACCCATTTTGCTAATAAGCATTTATTTTGTAGATTAACGCGTCATCCGGTGTCGCCTGAATTTTCAGTCGCTAGGAAGTGAGGAAAGGTGATAATTTTATCCTCAGATGGAAATTGAGTTGTAGAAACTGAACCTAACACCTGACTGCTACTATAATGTTGTTATTTGTGTGTTTTTGTCATAGGAAACTGCTATTACTGTTGTCTTTGTACATGAATATATATGTGTGCTCAAGGAACACGACTTTCTCAGAGAGTACTATAACATTCTTGTCTTACAAAAATGTGCCTATTAAATGAACTGTTATTAAACTACAATTTGATTATATTCCTGTATTCTGAACGACATTTATTTGTTCTCTGCCTCAGTGGTTTGTTTAGTCCTCATAAAAAAGCCTATTACAGAATTGAACTATATAATTTTATCCTCACATGGATATTTTCGGGTTGTAGATACTGAATTTGACACCTGAAAGTGTTACTATAATGTTGTTATCTTTGTGGTTTTGTCATAGGAAACCCGCAACTACTGGCCGCTATTTTATTTATAGAGATGAATATACGTGCTCAAGATAGAACAATGACTCGCACCTTTTCCTCGCCCCTAGAAGAACTGCCGGTGAAGCTTTGTCGTGGTGTGTCGGCCGCTGACGACGCCAAAATGGTAAGTCTGCAGCTATGTGATATACAAACCCTACTTATTGTTAGCTTTTTGCCGAAAGTGCTAGCCGCTGACTTCTCTGTGTAACCTAAATCTGTTTGATGTAGGTGTCTGATGGCACATGTACAACATCATCTGGCAATGAAACAACTTATTCTCTAGAGGATGGCTAGAGAGCTACATATGAAGAGACAGAGCAAGAGATAGATGATGGTACCACAGGGGGGCAAGAGAGAGATGATGGTACCATAGGGGCATTTGGGAGTTTTTACTGGAGAGGGGCAGCCATCTGGCTATCCGGTGCGAAAGTGGAGGTGGCCAGAAGGCAAGATAGTTGTCACTGCGCTCAAGCCGAACGGGTTTCCCACTGAGAAGGGGGCCATGCTAAGAATGAAGAGACTTGTTGATCTGATTGCTAGACAAAGGGTCCCCATGCTCATAGATTTAGTCCCTTCCTTAAGTGCTACAACAAAGGAATGGTTATTTGAGAACTGTGTCCAGAATTCATTGGAGTTTCTAAGCAACTTAAGGCCCATAGCATATAAGAAGTTGTGGCAGTCAGTAGGCAAAAGTCTTCAAAAGCGATCTAGCGTGGAATTACGTCATGAAGGGGTTGGATGCCATGGTGAAGCACCCATACATCACCAAGGACGATTGGGCAGCTTTCGCTGGGGCTTAAGAGCAAAGAAAGAGGCACCGCAACAAGTGAGAGATACAAGCGGCTTAGGGAGAAGAACAAGCATGACCTCTGCCTGGGGACAGGAGGTTATGAGGCAAAGTTCGAAGTGTGGGAGAAGGAGGACACTTACTTATTCCACAATAGCATCGAGAATGCTTGGAATGAATTTCCAGTGAACCGCGCTCGGCATTTTTTGCGTGCACGGTGCAGTCTGGCTGTCTCAAGTAAAAAGGCTGCAATTGTTTGGTCAGGTGAAGAGTCTCGGTCTTTATCTGAGAACGTTTTAGAGAAGACCGCCCATGCTTCTTCTGAGGGCACTGGTGTAAGGGAAAGAGATATGCTCACAGAGGTCCTGGGCACCCCAGAGCAGACAGGGCGTGTGTGTGGTATGTCTAGTATGGCTGGTTAGAAGTTTTGGCCGGCTTGCGCCGACATATACAGAAAGAGGAAGTCTCCAGGTGCGGTGGCCGAAGCATATAGAGAAGAGTTTGGACCTCAACTAGATGAGCTCACAGCTAAGGTGGCGGCGTTGCAATCAGGAGGACATGGTTCACTACCAGCCAACACCCCCAATCATGTAGGTGGTGTGAAGAGCAGCTGCGCACGAGAAGCCGATCCGGATGCTGCAGTTGAGATACTTTCCACATCAGCACCATGTACCCTTGCAGTGAAGACTCGAGGTTATCTGGTTGAGGTAGCAAGGGGAATGGTATACCCAAATCAACTATATCTTAAAGGTCAACCAATACTAGAAGGACATTCTATTGTTTCTATTGATCATGTAACTCCTGGTTTTGAGGCTACACTACTGGATCCGCAGACAGGCAAGATGAAGGCTCTTGGACAGGCTATGTGTAAGATGATCCAGTGGAGCAGAGCCCATCTTACTGTAGCATTCCTAAATCTCTCTTCTTCTACCGCACCAAAACCTCCTGTGCCTACTTATGCCGCCTCAATGAAAGTCAATCTAAAGGATTGTATGACACGCAGCTTAAATGGGAATGACAGCAATGATCAGAGTCCCTCTCAGGTTGCAATGGATGGGAATGCGGCGACTCGCTCACATGCCAATGATAGAGTGCCTTGTAGAGTGCATCAGCTAACAATGTGGAAACTGGCTCTCAAGGCAAGGATGACCGAGTGCCTCGTCGGGTCGCGGCTGGGTCGAGAATGCGAGGAGTGGCTCGCATGACAAGAATGTCCGTGAGTACCTCTCGAGTGCAAACCGCCGAGAATCGAAGCGTGGCTCAACAAATAGACGACAAGGTCCAAACAAGCATGTTTCGTGCAAGAAGCATGGAGGTCTAAACAAGAATGTACAAGTAAGTAGTGCTTCACTTGGAGTTCTCGCACTGCACGCGTGTTTCCATTCAGTGAATAACCACTTGTGTTTCATATGTTTGCGCGCGGTCGCAAAACCGATGAAAAGACATGTGGGTTCTACACGCCCACTACTTGTCGGCCGCGATGAAACAAGTTCATCCGGACCGCCATGAGGTAACTCGAAGTGCAGCTCCATCATGTGCCTACCTTTGTTTGGAAATAAAGAATATGTGTACAATGAACACGTATGCCTACCTTTCTTTGAATTAGGATTTTGACTTGTCCGGAAATTCGATTAATTCGAGGATAGTAGAGAGGAGATCGCCAAGTTTGTTATGGAAGAGATCATCACCTCGGCGGCGAGTATTCGTTTTCTTCTCGTTTCCTTTGCCGCATGACGATCGTGGATACATGCATGTGAACTCGTGTTATTTCTCATTTGCGAACAATGCTGCGGCATGCCCCGAACAACCGGGTATGTTTGTGTGAAGAACATTCTGAGATACACATGAATTTTTAAAGATACAAATGAATTTTAAGTGATACACATGAATTTTCAATGCCGTAGCGTCCCGCCAATTGTTTCGATCGGACTGTGTATATGTATTATATATGTATTTATAATACCAATGCTTTGGTCCGCAGACGGTTCTAAGTCGTAGGCGCGGCGTCTGCGACGCCTTCATTAATACGCACGCCTCGCTTTTCTAGAGGTGTCTCTAGTCTCCGGCACAAAGATGCACCCATCTTAACGTTTTTGTAATACCCGAATAAGTACGTACTACCACGGCTAACGAGCGCTATAGGTTTCGAATGATTTTACGCCGCATGAATCCATATGTAATACCTAAATAGTTAACGGCAGATGTTTCCGATACGCCCGCGAACCCCCATCCGTAATCTCGGTGTTAGCTTCCCGACGAGCACCGAAAAACGCGTCTAAAACGAAACCTCGATGCGCACACGCAAGAGACACGTGCCCTGTAATTTCCCGTAGCTAGCTACGGTCGAAGCATCCATTACAAGCGTCCGTCGCGTACGATATAGTCGCAATAAAGCACGCCCGTAAATTAAGCAAAAGCTACAAACGTCGCGTGACAAAGCGGCGTCCGTGAAAGAGATAAGAAACTATAGGCGGGTAAACTACGTGACGCTGTCAGAAAATGCAAAGCAAGAACCCGCGTCATGGGCACGGTGCATGTTCAGAATCGAATCGACCATATTACGCCGTCTATCGCTCATACGGGTCCAGATATTTCTAATGGTTTACGAGACGGTTCAGGTCGTCGGGCGCCCGTCTTGGTGTACTACTTACAAAAGCGCGTGGTGCGTATACGTGTCCGACATGGGCGCCATTGTTACGTATGCAGTTTTGTAAGAAGGGTCTATGCGGTCGAAGCTTCTACAAATGTATCTCGCTACGGGCGTCACTAGAATTGAACGCAGCGATACGCCGACATCGATGCCGCGGGTCTATGACGTTTCCAAAGGTACGCTTCTTAGATAATAATGTCCGTAGATACCGTAGACACAATCGTGCAAAAAAACGCCACGACACGACGGCGTTCCACGACGCGTGTGTAATAAGTGTTTACTACGCACGGAAAGTTTGAGACGCACTAAAATCTGCCCCAGATTAAAGCCTCGTTGCGACGCCGCTACGGATGTGTTCAGAAATCTAGACATTTAGAGACCCTAATGGGGTAGCCACGCGTGCTGCGCGACTATAGATGCCCTCAACGCGCAACTATAGAGGCCTTTTTTTTTTACATAGTGAGGTAAGAAGTCTCGTTCATAAGACTTTAAACACTAAACCTTCGCCAAAAGGTAAGATCGGTAGTTATCCATATTGAGTGCATAGCATATTTACTTCCTTGCATTGCATAATCATTTCCCTTTAGCATATTTACATTACAACACTAGCACTGGATTAGAAAAGAAAAGAAAAATATTTTTTTGTTGCATAAAAAAACTCTAAGCCCCATATGAGTATTTTTGTGGCGTGTAACAACCCACAAGGATATTTACTTGTGGTGGCATAAAAATAAAATAAATATGCATGCATCATCATCCTTATATGCATAGAAAATATAAAAAAATTATTAATGCTTTCTTTGAATCGCCGCCTTAAAGGAATAATCATAATCCCAAGCGCATAAAAAGCAACGTGGCTAACCCCTAACGCTTAATCAAGTTCCACTAGTTTTGTTGTCTATTTGAGTTCAGCAGGATCTCAAGGAAGAGAGACTCGACACACATGGCGTCCTCATCAAAGAAGATCAGCCCACCATCACTATCTACCTCTACTTCCAACCATCGTAACTACCACTTCAAAATCAAGCTTGGGGGGAGAGCACCCCGAGTTATCGAGATGAGTATCTCTTTACCATATCCTATATACTACTAGCTAGATATGTTTGCTTTATTGAAAAGAAATAAAAAGATGCATAACCAAAATAATCAAATAAAAAGAGTCTATATAGTCTTTATTAAAGAGTATTTATTAGAGTGTGAGAATAAAATAGACTCAAGATAAAATCTAGTCATGGAAATGATGAATAGTTGCTCCGTCATAATTCTTTTCAAGTACCTACCTTTCAAGCTTAATTTCTCTCAAGCCTTTAATTCAAACTGCTTTGACTTGAGATTTGCACTGAACCTGAAACCTGTGGGTAGCAAATGCTTACTCTGAAGTCTAGGTAATTGACAGATATGATATATGAAAGTCTGAGCTGCTATTTATCTTACTCCTAGTGATAGTAGATTTCTAGAGATTTATTTTGAAAATTCTTAAAGTGCACATGATGAGTTCCTGTATGACGAGTGTTGAGACTCCTACCACAGCCATATATACATGCTCTTTAGATAGAAAAACCCTTTTCGATATATATATATAGGTTGCTTGCTTTGCATTGGGTTTAGTCAATCTTTGTTGAGCTGAGAAACTTGTCATACTGCTACTCATGAACAGACTCCACTCCGCTCCACTCTATTGCACTTGCACTTATGCTACTTCTATCCTAGAAGTATGCATCCACCATAGATCCACCAAAAAAAAATGTTCTACTCCTACCCTAGGAGAGAGGGCAACCAAAAATATTCCCCACACATATCCACTTAGCTAACCTCTCATAAAGCTCCTTTATCCCTGTTTCTATCTCTCTACAAGTTTATTGCAAAAAGAGGCTTGGGTTGTATAGCCATGAAAAAAAGAGAAGAAAAAAAAAGTAAAAAAAAAAAAAAATAAAGGAGAGTTAAAAAAAAAAAGGACAAGTGTCCGCTATGAAAACAATGGGTACTTAGATGCCCGCCTCTCCATGAAAAAAAAAAATATAGAAAAAAGAGAGAGAGTATGCAACCCAAAGGTTCTCCCAAATACTTTCAAAGTCCCAAAGAGAGAGATATGTTTCCTACAGGAGCAAAGTAGCATTAGGCTTTCACTTCATTCGCCTCATACACCTACCATCATATTCATTCCACTACATCATGCGCATGCACATGCAGTATGACTTGTGACTTTGGATCCATTGCTTGACTTTACAATATATGCTTAGTAAGTAGATTTAGTTTTCTCCCACCTATGAACTCCACATATAAGCCTTAGATATAGGGTGAGAGAGAAGAAGGCATAGTGTCCTACTGCCTTAGTCCAAAAATACCACATATTATGAGAGAAAGGCAAAACAACCTTATTGCCTTAGTGAGGATCCACTAAGACCACAAATGAGAGACTTGAAAGGGTCATACTAAAGGAACTTTGAGTTTTATTTTGAAAACCTGCAAAAAAAACTCTGGAATGATGGTTGAACAAAGAGTCTGAGACATGGTGCTTGACTTGATTGTTCTATCTTTCAATTGCCCAAGATCCCAAGAAAAGGCTATAAGCTCCATGGTTAAAGGTAATATGGGTAAGTTGAAGGTTGAAAAGGTTTATTTTAATTCGGAGGAGAAATTTTGTTTGAAAGCATGCGTACTTTTGAGGCGTGAAAGCGTTGTAGCAACTCCTGATCCATTACTAAGTTTGGCTTTGCTAGGGACTAGCAAAGGGTAAGCTTGGGGGAGCTTGTTGACACCTGTTATAGCATAATATTAGTGGGCTTTTAAAACTGAAATAAGGGCATAAAATGAATAATCATATAGACTAGGGGCTTTACTGACATAATTTCACGAGTTTTGGTGATTTATATATTTTTAGGGATTAAACAGTAAAAAGCCTAGAGTTTGCAAAGCATATGAAGCATAAACATGTTCTAAACATATTCCAAGATGGCACCATTGCAAAGAGCTCGTCGAGACGATCGAAACGGATACATTGTTTGCTATATTTAGAGTCCAGAATCAAAAGATATCAATTGCGCAGATCGAGTTCACTAAAACGGTCATAACTTTCTCATCCGGACTCGCTTTCGAAAGTGATCCACCTCTCTTTTGAAAGTTATCGACGAGATCTACGCACCCGCAAATGTCGGGGCCCAAAAGCCCAATTGGGGGCTCGGGGCCACTGAGGCCCCGTGGGGGTCTCACTCGAGGCCTCTACGCTGCTTTGTAGGATCCAAGGGTCTTTGCAACCGCCATGGAGAGTAGATCTAATTTATTCCATTAATTATCTCTTGATCTATTGATCATCGAGGTGTCGGTTTGATCCAAGGGCTTAGTGGTGCATCCTCCATCCCAAATATACTCCTTGGGTGAAACCCTAATTTATTCCATTAATTATCTCTTGATCTATTGATCATCGAGGTGTCCCAATGTTTGAATAAGACAACCTCTCCACTAGAGAATTAAAAAGCTAGACTCTCCAATGTAGTAGATTAGCAACTAGAGAGTTAGGGAGAGCGGAGCTGCACTCCTGTTACGAGAAGTCTTCGTGGTTTGGTATGTCTTGTATCTTTCCTTTGTAAGACTTATGCTTGATATATTTATCTTCTTTGTTTACTTCCATGTCTTTCATATAATTGGTTAGTGTAGTTGTTATGTCATTGCATGGGATCTCCGCTCGCGTCGAGTGCTGTAGTTATTCTAGTTTGCTAGAGTAGTAATCGCTAGTGTAAACATGGTGTCTATCCTATAGGTTACCTGAGATTGCACCCAATCCCACGGATAGTATGTGGTAGCCCCAGGTGGTGACAGCCCTGATGGTCGACGTATTCCACCACGTTCGGGTTGGTGTTTGTAGGACCTTGTCAGAGCTTCCTAGCCCCCTTCTAATCCCTAGGTAATAGAGAAGTACATAGGAACCTTGATCTCTCTCGCTGTCCTCTCAACTTGCTACTACACATTTATCATAGGAATTCTCTTGTGTGTTATATTATGCATAACTCTTATCATTTATCATTTACCTGCTCACTTTAGTCTAGTGGTTTGCTAAGTTAGTAGATGCATGATTGTGAATTATTAGATTCTTTTAGCCAAAGCTTCCCCGTGTGGATACGATACTCTAGAATACTCTCCTAGGGAAAAGCTACAATGGTATTCTGTGCGCTTGCGGAATCCTTCATATTCTTTTAGAACTCAGTAAATACCAACAAGTACGAGCTGCATGTTTATCCAAAGAGGATCCAGCAGCACATTCTGGATGCTTCACTTCAACACTTGTACCACCACTCTTCAAACCATCATTACCATTTTCAACATGACTCAGTGGGGATCTACCAAGTTGTTTAGAGGTTCCACGTCGAGACTTGGGGGATACATTAGCAAAGACTCAAAGATTGAGATGCGTTCATTTTCCTCTTGCCCTTCCTTGTAGCAGCGGTTGCATTTGGAAAAAATGTAGGGACAACACAAACAATCATAAACCTAGACCATACAAAAACAACAGACAGGGAAGAAGTTAAATAGACCTAGTGAGGCATCTGAAGAAACTACTTCAATTGGCAAGAAGGATGCATTGTCTTTGAGCTTCCGGTTACTTGCACTCTTAGAAGTTTGCACAGGAGCTTCGTCAAGATCTATAGGTTGTCTACCATAGCTCCAACTCTAGAAATGGAACGCATTCCACTAAGCTGTGTAGACAACCTTAAACTCATCTTCCATGGACTCATCGACAATGCTCTCTGCGGGCTCAAACATTCTGAACCTTTGCTTCTCCTCTTATTTTTCATTGGACCAGAAGCTGCATCTGAGCATGTCACTGTTGATCCAATTCTTTTCCTCTTCCCATCCATTCGAACTAATTTTGTAGAGCCAAAAACATGCAAAATCATTACTAACCATGATTGATTATTCAAAAAAGATATATCAGCTAATAGGTACATTATATCCTGGTGCATTAATAGAAGTCGAGGAAATGCAACACATTGGCAATAATAGATGGCAGCAGACAACATGGCTCATTGGCTACATAAACTACAAGAGCCATGTGATAAACAAGTTATAGGATACAACACACACAACAACAAGTAACCAGCAAAAATAGAGCTAACAACTAATATGTCAAAACAATATGATATTGCACAATTCAAACATCAGAATTGCAATAACTCAAAAGCATAATTTACTGGTAAACAGAGTGCAAAAGAAATAAAATACTGACCAATTGCAGGCTCAGCATGACCTGCACGTTCATCCAATTGTCTTTGCATTTCATGATCAACATCAAGAATAAAACTTCTTCCACCAAGTCCATCCAATTGAGTTTCTTTTTGATGGCCAGGAACTTCACTAGAAGGCATTTCAGGTTTCTTCACACTAGAAACATTATCATCACCTGGTTTCAAAGACGCACTAGCATTGTCTATATTGCACCCTACTGCAAGGGACAAAACAAAACAGTTTGGTTAATTGGCAAGTACATTTTTAGTATAACATACAAGCATAAGAAGGAAGCGGCGGCTAAAGTGATTTTCTCACCTAAGTTGAGTGCAACACTACTGTAGTAGGAATTCCAAGCAGTGCATGGTTAAAATGCTTGAATATCTAGAAACATTTAAAATAATTTGGATGCCTTCCATTACATTTATGCTGCTATGAAAACTGGAAGCCTACAATATAAGCACTAGAGAAGTTATAAAGGAACAAAATAGCATGGATTTCTGCTTACTAATCAATCGAATCTCCTACACCTATGTAGCTAAACCCACTAGGGGAGTTCTCTCGCTCCCCGGTGAAGGCATGTCATCGCTAATCCCGGATCCCGCGTCTTCCTCCATGCCCCTTCATCCGTTCCTCGCGTCGCTCTCATCGCTCCTGTCGTTCCCTCTTCCCTGCCCGTCCGCTTTCCCGGCACAATTCCATTATAAAATCGCATCGGTACCCACCGAACCCCCTCTCGTAGCATCGACGCTCCCCCGCCCGCCCCCAAGCGCCACCGGGCGCCGCCAAGACCACCCCACCCCCCACCACCATGAACTCCTCTACCGCCGCCGATTCCACGACGCCGACGAGGAGGAGGGATGTGGCTCTAGCTCCCGCTAGGTTTGATGACTCTTCGGTAGGGGGGAAGCGCGTGGCTGGTGAGACCTCGAGGAGATGCGATGGCAAGAATCCCTCTGTTGACTCCATGGCAGGCGGAGATCTATCGAGAGGGAAGGGGCAGAGGCACTGAGGAGAAGTTAGGGGCAGGGGACGCCTCTGTCCGCACCCAAATCGAGGAGGGATTCAGCGACCATGGGAGGTACTTGGGGGAGCTATGATGAGACCAGTCCGCAAGGGATTCCTCGGTGGAATAGTACAGAGCGAGCTCGATCCATCTACAGCGGGCATGGGGATCTCCAAATCAAGGTGAGGCCTCTACAACCCATCCCCTACACCCAACGATCCAACAGCTCCATGGCCCATCTTGGAACTCGGCCTCGATCACTCCCACCCTTCCCGGTCGCTGCTGCCGCCTCCGGTGCCGCTCTTGGAGAAGCCCCACTGCCAACCGCCGCCGTGCCTTCACCAACTCCGCCTGCTGGTCGTCGCTGCCGCCTCCGGTGCCGCTCTCCTCGATGCTACGCTGCCGAGTGGCTAGGAGAGTTTTAGGCATGATAATTAGGATCGGTTGTTCCCAATTTGGTTGGCTGATTGGCCCATATATTCCCTATACCTGGACCTTTGAAATCAAATAATGAATTACTTTCTAATCTCCTATCCCCTATTCCCGTAAGCCACCAGCAGAGGTAGTATCAATATTTATTAAGAGATTGTTGTGTATTCATCACTTTTGTTAGCATAGCTGCGTGTTTTGTGTTTTTAGTATGACTGGAGCTTATCATCGTTGCGCTTAATGTTTCTGCTTAGTTGGTGTTGTACTGCACATGGCATTGGTATAGGAATCGGATGTTGTATCTGTGTGTGCTTAAGCATTTCTAGATTTGAATAGATTGGCGAAACACACATGCTATCCTTTTTAAATTTATTTATCTAGCATTTGCTTCGTTTTGATAGTATGATCTAACAAATCTGTGCAACGACCTACGGGGGCTAGCCGCTAGGACTTGCACTCCCCTTCTGATGCAAGCCACCATAGTCCTTTTCAGTCCATGTTTCTTCACCATGCACACCGATTTCTTACTAATTTAACTAAAATGAATTTTGCCCCTCGCAAGGTGCCGGAGCTCCAATTCATTGGTATTGTTTTTATGCTTTTTTCTCTGATCTATTGATCTGATGCGCACCAGGTTTAAGTCGGATCCAATGGATGCAGATGGATCTTCATGAAATATTTGTAGCTAGAAGTGGCAACAAATTTTTTTTGTTGATTCTATCTTGCTTCACTCATTGATTTGATTTCAGATTGCCAGTCTTTTTTTTGGCTCACTCATGTTTCCTTGGATGCATCTATAGAAATAATTTGGTGTGCAAGGGTAGCTGAGATGATATTGATTATTGGAGCACGCCCCCTAGAACATGGCTTGAGACTGAAGCTTCTCATTGGTCCAACAAAAAACCAGGAGGTCAGTCCATGTTTCTTCACCATGCACACTAATTTCTTACTAATTTGACTAAAATGAATTTTTGCCTCGCAAGGTGCTTTGGAGCTCCAATTCATTGGTATTGTTTTTATGCTTTTTTCTCGATCTATTGATCCGATGCGCACTGTGTTTAAATTGGATCCAATGGATGCGGATGAATCTTCATGAAATATTTGTAGCTAGAAGTGGCAAGAAATATTTTTTGTTGATTCTATCTTGCTTCACTCATTGATTTAATTTCAGATTGCCGGCCTCTTTTTTGGCTCACTCATGTTTCTTTGGATGCATATGTAGAAATAATTTGGTGTGCGAGGGTAGCTGAGATGATATTGATTATTGGAGCACGCCCCCTAGAACATGGCTTGAGACTGAAGCTTCTCATTGGTCCAACAAAAAACCAGGAGGTCCCCATTGGTCGTTGTGGATCAATTATACTACTGCTAACTTTCGGGTAGAGCACCACCATTAGCTGCACATTTGCTGGGTAGGACATCATGGAGGTTAATTCTTGCATTTCTAAAATTAATTAATAGGACAAAATAAAGGGAAAAAATGTAGAACAGCTGAACAGACCACAGACCGATGTGAATCATTGCTGCTCTCTTGATTTTATATATTTAACACGATGGATTGTCATTGATTTAACATCCTTCAGCAAAATCATTGAATCATTACAATTTACATGGTCACATTCATGTCTATGGGAGCTATAGGATTGTGTCGCACTTGATGAAACTAAATTGAAAGCCTGAATTAAAAGAATCTGATATTGTTAAACATTGTTGCATGAAAAGTCTTCAACTCTTAACTGTTGGAGATTCTTTCGATTCCTTATTTAAGTTGTATTTTTATTGAGCAAGTAATAAAATAAGGATTTGAATGAACTGTTCCTTTTCAGATTCAAGCAATATTTTGTGAATTTTCCTTTTCATCTTATGCACCGGTGGGTGCTGAATTTTGTTTGTTTTTTTTTGCTGATTCAAGCAACTAGGGAAAATTACTTGAATGGTCGAATGACACCATCATTTAGCACATGGAGTCACGGCTCCAGCCTCCCTTGCACCGCTTTGTTGTCTGGCGACTCTTAGATAGATTGTTCAAACGGTCACTACTACTACTGACGGCGCTTTCACTAATGCAGCAGGCTGTCATCTTATATAGAAGTCATGTTAGTTTGTCAGCTCATATAAAAAAAACTATTTTTTGAAATCTGAACAGTTCACCCATCATACTATTTCTAAACTATTTTTTTACAGAACCTAATAAGTGTGATGTCAATCAAGATTGTGGCACCTTCTGCCCAGCGCTTGCTGATCGACGATTTCGTCCCAACATTCAGGAAGCCACTGTTGTAGCCCATCATCCTCCCGCCGCCAAAACTCTGGATTACCCAGTCCGCATGGGCACCGAAACTCCGCCTCTACACCACCGACGAGATGTGACACGGGTCCGCCATCTTCGCCGGAGCCCCCGCTATGACATCCATGTGTTCGTGCTGCATGCTTCACTTCTGTCCTCCTCCTTGTGCATAGTAAGCTCTCCAATTCCTATTTTCTATGACATCCATGTGATGTGCCTTCCGGATGCTCGATACAATACTAGAACAAAAAAGAAGCTCATCCACACTGAACCCACAAGGTTGGTGTTCATGATTCTCTGTTGTATGCAGGGGGTCAAGATGCATGCATTTACTTTGATGCCAATTTTTTTCTTTGCTTACCATTCCTTTGGTTTATGCATTGAACAGATGGGTATGGTTAACAATCCCGAGTTGACGTGCTTATGCAATTTAAAATCTATCTCCGATTCGGTCGGTTTTTTCCCCAATCATTAAAGTACAACCGACATGCCTTTTTATTTGTATGAGAAGTAACATGTGAGTTCAGTGTTTCTTTTCACAATTCAAATCCCAAAGCAGCTGCTCCTATTAAGAGGAAAAGGGATTGTTACTACAAATTATTCAAAGGCGTTCACAAATTTGTGGCCTTTTGCTTCCTCTAGGCGGGGCTTTATCTTCTTATTTGCAAGACCTTATGCAGGGGCATATAGGGTTATCTGTTCTTGCTTTGTTTTTGTTCTCACATTCCCTGCACACTATTTGGTATTCAATTAATGACTTGCTGCTGCTATGTGTAGGAGCTCCACGCATTACCTTTGTTGCTAGTACTTACGGCTAATCTCCTCAAAGATATTGATGACCGTAGGTTCGTGCATGTTTAAATGCTTCCATACTTTACAGATTTTTTGTTCCCATTCATTACACTCAAGTTATTTATTGATTTCGTAAAGGATATTCAATATGACCGACCATATTTATAGCTTCCTCTTCTTAGGTGCATGTTGGTTGTTCTAAGTCACCAAATCATGTAGGGTTCTATGGCAGCGGAACTCTATATGCATTACCGGGTAGCTGAAAGCCTCAATTCATCTTATCCTTATTTTCTTAATAAGAAACCAGAGTACATCGGGATGATGACACCAAATATTCCTATCTCCTTTCCCATTTACTGCTTTTGATTTTATTTACAAATAATCTAAAATTTGAACAACGTTAACAAACCCCGCTTTGTTCACCGCTTATGTTTTAGCCGCAAATTGGTTCTTTTCCCTCTAACTAAAGTTATAATTTTGCCGGTCCCATCTTTACGACACTACGATTCTCACATTATCCGGTAAAGAACACTCCCGGTTTTTTTTCGGTAATCCACTCGTATCCTTACTTCTCCCAAATGTTGTCGGCGACTAAGAACACCAACTTGCCGCCCTCTCGCCACCAACGGGTAAAAGCCCATTGCCAAGAATCCGGGATCATCTTCATGCATGTCCACACGGTGTGATCGGGTATAGCACTCTTCTACTGCGGTCACCGAGAAGAGAAGGGTTGGCCACACCACCGCAATATGTTGGCATGTGAAGATGAATGTACCGCTTCGTAGATTGATACGTATGCGCTTGATTATTTACCAATTGGTATTGTTATAATGATATTCCTATTTGTATCAATAATTTTTTTTTTGTTGGTGATTATATCTATAAAGAATAGTGGCAACATGCGGGTGTCTTTGTAGAATTCATGTTTAGATGAAGTCATAGATGTTTTTTTTCTTTATGAATTATATTCATCTCGCATACCCGCTGCAACGCTGAAATCCACCTAGTACATATAAATGTTGTAAGCCTATATCTAAAGTTCATTACTACAAGAGGCACGTGAGAAAACAAGTTATAGGATGCAATCCACGTAACATCAAGTAGCCAAACAAGTTATAACAAGCACTAATATGTGAAACAAAAATTTAAAGAACAAATACATAGACAAACCAAATAAATAAATTTCATGTACCATGATGATTAGAGTTACTCGAGATATGATCTCGGTCGCTCGAAACCAAAAAGAATTCTTGTTACTAGGACCATCATACAAGCCATCCGACTCAAGTATCTCTCGTGACAAATGATTCTCTTTCATGATGCTCAACACCAACACCAACATCAACTTCATCGTTTCTTTTAGTGGAACTAGGAATTATAGGAACTTCTTCCATAATGGCACTATTTGTACCAAAGAAAGAAACATTGACTTCATTCACATCAAGATTACTTGTACCAGGAATAGTTGTCGGATCAAGACTACCTTTTGGAACATCAACATGTCCTGGAGAAGGAAAAGGGGCTTCATATTCATCACGGACAACATCAACATCTTCATCCTGACCATTACCATGACTTGGAGAAGCCACTCGCCCGCCAGAAGTCTCGGGACCGAGCATTTGATTTAGCGCCACCGGGTTCGAATAAGTCGTGTGTATGTATGTGAACATCTTGGCAACAAGTGTATCGTAACATGAATAGCCAAGTCTAGTCGATGCTCTCTCAGAAATCTTATACATGCACTCTTTGTCCTGTAATGTAGTTGCACATTCAAAATAACAATCATATATAACTCATTATACAAGAATGCTCATAAACATACAAGACAAGAAACATACCTTTGGCATGATGAAGTTGCAATGTTGGTCCATAGTATTCTTTGAAATTAACACAAGCCTCTTCATCTACATACTTGTTTTGCATACACCGTGTCTTCGAAACATTTGACCTACACAAAAACAATGTAATCAATCAAAGTCAAAATAACACAACTATAACATATTCAACCTTTTAACTTCTAAGATCAGCCTTTTTAACTCACCGGTCTCTTTCCATAAGTGTTGTCGACACACAATCATACGAACAATACTTTCTTAATCATTAAGCCCTTCCAACAAAAGATCATTGGCATGTCTACGGGCAGCTATTTAGGTCCTCCATAGTGTAAGAAATCAAGGTAATAACCCTACATATATTATAAAAAAATGGCATCACTAAAACATGCCGCATATAAAAATTGCAAGGACTTAATGAACAAGACAAACCACGTACACAAAGAAGACTTACAACAAGGAAATATTTGCACCCACCAATAACACCACGAATAACACCACGACCCTTGTTTCTCGTAGTTCCTTATAGAAGAAAACATCCACTCATGCACAAATTTTGACCAATTCCATTCGGTCACCTTAGATACATCAATGAGAGGACCCAAGTATTGTGGGCTCACTATGTGGTTTTCCGATCAATAGCAACCCGGACACTTAGGCAACACCACTCATTTGGGTGCAATAGGGGGTACTATGGCACCCTACCGCTGAACTAGTAGTAATATGTGTCCATATTGCCACACAAAAATTGTGTTGCGATATTTATTTTTTTGGTTGCAAAATGATGGCGCTTGTTGCACCCATTTTAAGTATTTCTGTGGCAATTGGTGGAAAGTATTGCAACAACAATTTGATGTTGCATTAGCATGTCGTGTGTTGCAATAAAAATGAACTATGGCATCCATATTAGTGTTGGTTGCTTATGAACGGCAGTATCACAACCACTTACTTGGGGTTGCAATATTTTTTTGTACCTTATGGCAATAGATAGGTGGCTATTGCATCCTTTATTGCCACAAGATGCAATAACATGTATGTATTGCCTCCATTTTGTATGGTTGTAATACTATCCATATGGCGTTGCAAATCGTAACACACCTATTGCAATGAACTTTTACTTGGTTGCACTTATGTTTGTCTATCGCCACGCTTTTTTAGGAGCCGGCCAGCCGCCCAATTAACGAAAAAGAGCCCACTAAACGATCCTAGAGTAGTTGACGCTTGGAATACTTGGGGACTCTACGTTACGCATCCCGCTCGATTGCCGACGTCCTTCATTCCGGTGATCCACCCTTGGCGGCGCTGCCCCCCGCTTACCGGCCGGCCCTCTCACGGCAAAGGTAGGTATCTAGCTATATCCCCCTGCATATATGTGGGCATATGCTAGGTAGATCATGATCATTTTCTCGTTGCGATCGTGAATGCAGATCAATGTCTGCATCACACGAAGATAGGAGTTGGATAAGCTTGCCTCGACAATCAGAAGAGTGGAAGGAGAATTTCAGAACTTGGATTGATAAGTATACCTCATCATCATCTAGACCTATTGGATTGTCTCTTGTGCGCCCATGTGGTACATGTCAATGCAATACGAGATATAATGACAGGTTTCATATTCAACTTGACTTAGTAAAAAGTGGGTTTGCTGATTGTTTCATCAATAAGTTCGAAGGCCAAACTTCTTCATCAGCTGATCAGGGTAGTACTGGTATAACAGAACCTGAAGATGCACAACCTACTGATGATGATGTTGGTGACAACGAAGCTGCCACACCACCTTATTTTGGAGAAGACGATGAAGAAGATCCAAGTGATCACCCTGCTGCCACTAATACTATGATTAGAAACATTATTTGTGGCTCTATACATGGAAAAATCATAGATGACAAACCAAATAAGCAGGCAGAGATATTTTTGAAATTATTAGAGGAGGCAAAGAAGGAATTGTATCCAGGATGCAAATCGGCAACAAAGGTTTTTTTATCGTGCAAGTTTTTTAGATAAAGTGATTAGATAGATTACACCCCACTATGGATAATGATACTGAGATTACACCCCACAACTAACACCGCCTAACTTCGCCTTTGTTGGATCGTGAGATTAATTCCACATCCAAGCTAACATGATTAGATAGATACCTTATATATTTCTTTTGCCTTCCTAATTTGGATCGTGTAAGAAATATCAACAGTCCTTCAAGGTTAGTCACCAAGGTCTTTGGTACCCAAATGGCTTTCTTCCTTGAGCCCATCCATGGTGCACCAATGAACCTACCATAAACACTATTGTTTTTCTTCACAAGCATGTAAGAGTTGTCAAGCTTGATAGAAGGAAAATTGGTTCTCTTGTTCATGCACTTTTGCTCTACTTGACCAACTTGCTTGCAAGCTTTGCAATAGCTACCATTGTTCTTGACAAAGCTTGTTTTGTGACTAACAAAGGTGGCCTTGCCTTTCTTGGGGATATAGCCCAAACCCTCTTTGTAGAGAGATGCTCTTTGGCTACCCAAGCACATAAGCAAGCGGTCCTCACCACCATAAGCCTTAGCTAAGGTGTGATTGAGCTTCTTTACTTCACTCTTTAAGTTTGCATTCTCATTTAAGAGCATAGCATTGCAAGTTGCATCACTAGAAGTAGATGTGCTAAAAGTACTTGTAGAAGCAACACATGTAGGAGCAACATATGAAGGACTAGGCAAAGGGTCAACAAGAATATCACAAGATATGTTAGCATCACATGTAACTACCTTTGCCCCATGCATGCTCATGCTTTCCTTTTCTTTAATAAGCGAGGAATGAGCTTTTTCAAGCTTGGAGTGAGACTTTTCAAGCTTCTTATGGTCTACCTTTAGACTCTCATAAGAGGCCCTAAACTCATCAAGTTGTTGCTTAAGGGTGTTTCTCTCCTTAATCAACCCCTTGCATTCCTTCCTACTTTTCATGTACATGGTTGTGCAATCATCAAACACGACATGCAATTCCCCAAGGTATGAGTAGGCTCCTCATCATCGCTATCACTATCACTACTAATTATGCAACAATATAATGCAACACTAAAAATGAAAACATATTCAGGTTCGTGAAAATAGGCAGTATTCTTGAGAAATTCATTAAGTCCATGTGCACCTATTACCTAACCAGATCATGAAATGAATTCAGAAGTGCACCAAGAGGGGAAAAATAGAGAATATGATGGCGAATCAAATTCAGAAATTACTTCGGTTCTAAATGGGACTGAATTGTACTGATAGTCAAATTCAGAATATGAGCGCCTATTTAACTACTTGGGTTCTATAACAGTGCAAGAAACCTCAAATAGAGTACAAAGGCATAATTTTGACCATCCGAAAAAGAAATGGTGCAGCCAAACACACATATGCTTAGTTTAGCCAAACTCTTGTTAGATGGGACTGAACGTTGCCAAGTATTAAAAAAAAATAATAACAAGGACCTTTCCAAGTGTTATATACATACAAAGCCCTACAAAAAGTGCATCATCTCTTGGTCTGGTCAGACTACAAAGAAGCAAGTGAATATCTGCATGCTATGCTACAGATCATCTATTGTATCAAGTCTAAAAATATCTTGACTTTCTGTTTCTCTGAGATGTTGCGGATAGTTTCTTATTGTCAGAAAACAAACTGAATATGATAACATGGTTGCATGCATCAAGATATTCAGGACGCAATGTAAAAATAGGCAGTCGAACTCTACTTGATAGAGACAATGATTTGCTTGTGATATAAAGCACTAATATCACCACGAAATTATTGAAGACAATCATCAGAGAGTGAATCGTTACTAAACAAATAGAAGGTGAAAACAAACCTCTGAATATTCTAGCACTGTACCTACAGACTTGAAGATTAAGATAATCCAAATACCGACCAGGCTCACCGAGCCGCCGCCCCCGGCACCACGCGTTGTGGGAGGCGATGACGGAGGCCACCAGCGTGCCCGCGCAAGTGGTCGACATCCGCCGAGCCGCGCCTCGCCGGGCGCGGCAATCAAGGCCCGGAGGCGATCGCAATCCCATCGCTCGACGAGTCGCCACGCCGACGCCTCGCTCGCAACGCCGATGTCCACCGGGATAAGCGGCCCACGCCACACCTACCACCCGACGGCGGCCACCGTGAAGAGTCAAGTAGTTTGGTCCCGCGCCGCCGACCACCAATTTCGTGGTAAGCACCGAGCTATGGATCACCGGGAGAGGCAGGTGTGGAGGGAAAGGCACGGTGATCCCGCGGCGACACGGGAGGCGCGTTGCCACACGGGCGAGGGTAGCGCTAATGGTCGACGCCACCGCACAAACCGTTCATGGCTCCAGTGGGAGGAAGGAGGCGAGCATTAAAGGAAGTTGCTCGGCGATTGCGCCGCAAAGATGCGGGTGGGGCGATGACGCCGCAAAAACGCAGCATTGTCATGAGAGTAAGGCCCATACACTTAATCTTGATCGTCTGATGGTGTTTGAGTATGAGAGAGAAGATTAAGAAGTAATCTGAACGTAGATTTGAATAGATTTGAAC